>SJYQ01001436.1:283182-381147 GCA_006410935.1 Redunca redunca
ATATATATATATATATATATATATATATATATAAAATCAGGCAAAATGGGAAAATAACATGATTTAAGTTTTTGTTTCTTTCTAATGTAGATTTATAGCTTTGAAAATTGAACTACTTACAGTCTCAAGTGAGTATTATGACAAAACAAAAGGAAGAGCAAGCAGTCCTGAAACTATCCACATGGAAGCCAGATCTTTAATCTGCCCAGTGGAATATATGAAAAGTGAATCTATTTCCACAAAGAATAGTCTAGTAAAGTTTCAAAATAATAGCTTGCGATTCACATCATGAATGCTTAAAGGCCAGAGATTATTTTTGCATGCAGATAAACAAAATTCCTAATTTGGAAATTTTTTTCTGGTGTTTTAAGCCAATACAGTTCTATTTCCAATCCTGTCATTCTTAGCTTACCAAATATCTAAGTGTTTAGATCACAGTTTTAAACTAAAATTGGTAGATTAGGGAGCATTTTGAAACAGAGGAGCTACTAAATTCAAACTGATTATGAATTTGGCAACATTACTCCCATCTTTTACTTCAAAATAAATGTTAAAGGCATGTAAAGATTGTCTTTAGGAAACTAAAGACAAAAAGAAAAAATAACTGACATATAAGAAGAAAGAATGAAATTTTTCCTATATTTGCATTTTTTAGTATTTTTTAGAAGAAGCGATAATACTCTGCATATGTTTTCCTTGCTGACTATTCTATTCTCATTTTCGATAGATCTAAGTCTAAATACAAATTCACATTTAATAGCTTTTATTGTGTTAAATTTCACAATTAATGAACCTATAAAGCTATTTTCTTGCAATTTTTACGTATTGAATCATNGCTGATTGTTGCTTTTTTATGCTTTGTAACAGTCCCATTTGGTTTTAGAAATCAGCCATCTCCTAATTTCCCCATTGTAGGCAAGTGTTATTCTTTTACCAGTTCTATAATCAAACAGTTTCAAAAGTGATAATTATATATCAGAAACTCATTTCTGTCATCTCACCTTTTGTACAATATATAAAGGTCACTATTTTAAGATTAATGATGCATCTGTTCATTCTCCCAATAAACACTTTAAAATTTTTACTATTCAACAAACGAAGGACACTTTTGCCAATATTAAGATATTAGAATAAAATTGGAGTTAAACACTTTTAAAATATTGAACTAAAACAAACTGGACTTAGATTATAATTTTTTTGTATTTCTAATTAATTATCTATTGTTTATTTGTAAGTGGAACATGACTTCAGGAACCCAATGCAAAACTAGGCTGCATCAAATGGATGCAGAGTGGTGAACTGTGCTGACTTTTTCCGTGATTTAGTATGATTGATTGCAATAATGTATTTAGTTATGATATTAGTTAAAATAACAAAATTTTCTTTGACACAGAATGCAGTGCCTGGATCAGAAAATTTCTAGCTCTTCTTAGGATCTAGCCTCTTGATACTGTTCATGAAAACTAAGTCTCACTGCAATTATGGATTTGATGCATACTTCCTATGAAATTACAGAAATGGATGAGTTAGCCCTTCAAGACAGGACATGAAGTGTTTGCAAGATTTCAGTCAAGAGACTTCATTATTGAAGTCATGATTATAATTTTCTTCGGATCAGAGAAATATAAGATCGGTTTCAAATATTTATTTGCTTGTTAGAAAAAAAAAATGTTTTAAGTTAGTGCAAAGGATGAAGAAAAGCCAGGTGGAATAATTTGTACACTCCAAAAGAATAATTGGCAGATGTATTTGCCAAGTAATTTATCATGGAAGACATGATCAGGCAGCTGGCATGCAATGTGACCAAAATCTTAAATATCCCAGCAAGAGAGAATACAATTAATTTTGATAGCAAACTATTTGAATTAGAAGTTTCCAGATAAAGAAATGATGTTTGAGTTTGTCTTAAGATAGTATCTTACATACAGAACCTTGGACTTATAAGAGTACATGTCCTTAGAAATTGATGCTGACTGGAACTTCTCCAGGATGTCCTCTTTCAGTTGCAAAATAAAGTTGCAAAAGGAAACAGAGAAAAGAAGGCAGACATTTGACAGAACATATAGCCAGATTTCCAATCAAGTTCATTATCAACAAGATATCTGTATAGATAAAGGTACTCAGAGAAAAGCAATAAAATAAGATACAGTACTGATGATGAAAGAAAAGTTTAAGGTCTAAATTAAGCTTGCCTTCAAGAAAATAGAATTAGGATGAAATATTTGAAATATATGTATTGCCCAGAAGGAAAATGACTGTTGAAGACACAGTAAGACAATGTATTTTGAAGCAGTAAAAGAAATCTGAACTAAAAATCCTCCATATTGCCCATCCAGAAGTCTTTCCTATTTGTAAGAGACATGGGCCATAACATGACATATTTCTCCTCTAAAGGGCTGTGATCAAAGGTAGATTTTATAAATCATTTAAACTGGGGAAAGCATTTGACATATTCTGTATGGACAGAATGTAGACAATAGTAAGTTAAGCACAGTTTTGTTTCCAGTGAACCAAGAAAACCAGTGAATACACAGAGGGAGCTCAACAGACAGCCCACTATTCCAGCTGAAAATGCTAAACAGTAAGATGAGAAACTAAGTGAGGTAAAATGAAAACAAGAGACTATACGACCTAATAAAAGCACAATGGACAGAAAAATTTACCCTTTTATAAAAAGTGTTTGCTACGAGAGGTAAAGAAACTTGAATGCTCCCACCCAAACAATATTTAGCACTGTGCCTTTTACGTAGGAGTTGAAATGCAATAGGAACATAAAATTCAATGAATTAAAATATCCTTATAAGAACAAGCAATAAATACAACTCTGAACTCTGATGGTTAGTTTGTCATTAGAAATTAGGAACAGCTTGTGGAACCACTGTTTTTATCCTAGAAAAAAACACTGCTCCTGTCTCAGTTTTGCTATGGGCATATCTTTATTTCCTTTATTTTGAGTCATCTGAGGTCATGCAAAATCAGTAATAAAATTCCCAGATAACATTAAGTATATGGTTTTAATATTCATATTATCTTTTTAAATATGTTTTATATCAACTTGTTCATATTTTAACTTCTCTTAAGGCATGTCCAAGTAGAGACAAGAATAAAAACACAATAGATTTGGGTAATCCATTCAAAATAACATATTTCTTGACTAGAGCTGACAAATCGGAGGGTATACAGGAAAACCAAAAATGAGGAACTGAATTATAGATACTTTATCTAAATAAAGATATTCAATCAACACTTCAGCTTCTCATAGTTATTTGGTTCAACTGAAAGGAACAGGTAGATCTGGGTTGCTCTCATATATCCAAAACTAGTTTAAAATGGGGGAGAAGGTCCTAGCTCCTAAGATACTACTACAGACATTAATTCTTAAAACATACTGATAAACAAAGAACATCTTAGAAGGAACTCAGACAATTATTACATGTAGACAAGATTTCTGAACATATCTCATGGGAAAATTGTATAAACCAGGATATCTTTAGCTAGGTTTTCCTGTGTTTAACAGATATCAAAAGATTTGTGCATCATTGTCCCTCATTTAGGTGCCTTCTATGTATCTCATTTCCAAGTTTCTGTAAGATATTACTATTCATTTGATGCCAAAATAACCCTTAGAATATTAAAATTAAAGACATTAATTACTAACAAATAATTGCATGAAATATTTGCCTGCCTTATTTTAATCTGTGGCTTTTGAAACTTGAAAAAATTCTAAAACCCAAAGGAATGAAAGTCCATTGATTCAGTGACAGGTAATGGCAATGATATTTCTGACTCAGAGACAGTCCTCTGTTCATAAAGTCACTAACACTTTTTGCTCTTATAAGCAACAATGCCCTTAAACTAAAATGTAACCTGCTTAGCTCACAAGTTCATGTGGTGTGATCAAGTGAATCCACTGAGTAGACCCTAGTTTGGTCAATCCATGTCTCCATTTGAGGTCAAAGAGTTATTTGCTTGGTTCACATCCCAGCTTTGCCACAATAGAGTCTGTTTTCTTAGTTTAGGATTTACATTAGAAAAGTCTTTTTCTATGCATAAAACAATTTAGTAAGATAACAAACTGATTTAATTTCATGAGTGAATAGCTGATTTTTTTTCGATGAATAGAATTAACCATACTGGTAACTTTAGACTAGTATCATTGAGTATGTATCTGAAGAGTTACTTATAGTGAAGCAACATACACTCCTTCTTTGTGCAAGATTATTATTTGAAGTCAGGGTGATATACTGTGGTGCTACAGACATAAAGCTTTCTATGATGCCTGAAACCCAAGGAGATTTTTTACTTTTCTTATAAAACTTATTTCAAATTTCTTCCAAAAATAATGCCTGGAGTTTGCTAAATGTCTCTTTTACAACACTGAGAGAATGAATTTGCACTGAAAAAAAACTTAAGGGTTATTTTTCTCTGAAGGTTTGCATAATTTGGGTTGCGCAAAAGTCAATGACCATGGACACTGACATGAATGTAACTAAGGAAGATTTAAAGTGGGAATCAGAATTTCTATGGCTATAGTTGTATCATCATAACACATTAAGGTGTAGGCTGTTGGGAGAAAGATTGAGTTATGCAACAAGCCATCATACTAGAAGATTAAGTGCAAAGAACTATTGCCATTCTGAATATGATGAATACCAATTTAATTTTGTTACTGTTACAGAGTTTCTTCATTATCCCTCCATTCAGATTGATAATCTGACTTTAGCTTTAATCTTACTTTCCTTGGATCTGGATTTTCCTACTTTCCCAAGATCAGAAAAAGTTCTTTAAGCCAAATACTTAATAACTTACCCTCTGGAAGGTCTGGATAAAATTCTTTGAAACTGTTGTGAGTAGCCTGAACACATACCCTTTTGTTTAAATGAAGCATAGAAGTGCATTCCAAACCCAAACTGAAACAGCTAACAATTTAGATTTTTTTCCCATTACTACTATACTTTGATCAGTGGAGATAATCAAGAATTGACCATAGACAGAATCAGAAGATACATAAAAAAAGACTCTTTTCCCCCAAAATCGTGCTTAAAGTATGAGTCTACACACTAGGTATCAATACAATGCTTGTTTCAGTGATTGTTTCATCCCATTACAAAATACTGATACTTTTCTATAGAGGGAATAAAAAATGTTTCAAGTATAATGCAATTCTCATCTCAAACAACCACCATTATATATATATGTGTGTGTGTGTGTGTGTGTATACACACACATATATATAGGTATGTGTATGTATATATATACGGTATTGTATAAATATATATATATAACATTGTACAAAAAACCCTATATGTCCCCCCAAATTGTATTATATTGAATTAGATATGTCACAGTTGTCAATCATTTGTTCATTTCTTAATTTTGCTTATTAAGGGGACAAGGAAGCAAATCAGCTTTATTTGCTGTATGTATATATGTAAGCATGTGCATATAGCATATATGCATTTTATTCAAATTGACTTGAATATGACCAGTTTCTAGTATTTTTCTGAGTATTTTTTAGCTATTACCATGAATATTCATGTTAGTTTTAACTGAGCCCAATGTTTGAATCAGAGAAGGCGATGGCACCCCACTCCAGTACTCTTGCCTGGAAAATCCCATGGACGGAGGAGCCTGGTAGGCTGCTGTCTATGAGGTTGCACAGTCGGACATGACTGAGCGACTTCACTTTCACTTTTCACTTTCATGCATTGGAGAAGGAAATGGCAACCCACTCGTGTTCTTGCCTGGAGAATCCCAGGGATGGGGGAACCTGGTGGGTTGCCATCTATGAGGTTGCACAGAGTTGGACATGACTGAAGTGACTTAGCAGCAGCAGCAGCAATGTTTGAATGATATAAAACATAATTGACCCCTTATTCTCCAATTTTCTTTTTACCAAACCAGATTCTACCAGCGTTGCAAATTATGCTTGCTCACCTTGTCAAACTTTTCTCCATAACCCAATTCAGAGGAATTCAAATTTGGAAAGGAGATATTTAAGACAAAAGAACAAAAGTTCACTTAGGGCAAATTACTCAGCCCTTCAGGAATAGGTCGTGGCTCCACTTAATCAGCCTGAGGACTAAGGGAACTAACATTTGTCACCTCTAAACTCTGTTCCTATGCATGAAAAAGGGCTTTTATTTGCAATAAAATCTATTGACTTTGTAACTTCTCATGTAGAGTCAGCTCTAAGTTATATCAGTGGCCCTCCATCTCTGAAGCTGAATATCAAATTCTTGTTGAGAACAGAGTTATCACTCTTGTGTCCTGGCTTTATTGTTATAATGGCGCTCCTGTTGTATTTAAACTTAACATTTGAGATGGAATTTTCCATTTTTATCAGAATGCTTGATATTCAGCATTCTATATTCAAAATCCCTACATTTGCATTTTGAATCTCATTCATAATAATTTACAAAGTATAAATCTTTTGGTAGCTAAAGATTATGAAGGCTTATAAAATGGTTTTTGTTTCTCCAGTTGCATGTGTATATCTCCATTTTTAAATTTAAAAGAACGTATTAAATTCTCTGAAACTGAGTACAAAAAAATTAATTAAAAATATGACAATCACATATACAGGTAATTTCCATAGCATGGCATTGGAACTGATTTGAATTCAAAACATATTTACATGCTGAAAAAGTGTGGTTCAATTTGTCTCCCCGATGAATAAAATGCTGTCACCTTTCATGGGTATTACTTATACTGAACTTATTTATGTTATGCTATGGTTAAATTTATTTTTCCTTTGTTTTTTCTTTTTCCTTCTTTTATGCTTCTTCCTTTTTTCTCTCCCCTTTCCTCTTTTTCCTTTCTTCTTACAACAGTCTTTTTTCCAGAAAACATGTAAACCAGCTTAAAAGATTAAACTACCAAGCATTAAACTAAACAAGCAAATAAAGCCAGTATATAAACTATCAGGCTGTTTAATTGTCTGGGCTTTCCTTTCCTCTGCTTTCTCTCTAACATTTCTATCACTCTTTGAGGGTTTTTTTTGTTTGTTTGTTTTTAATTCCCTTTCCCATTACCTGCGTATCAACCACATTGAGCTGAACTGGCTCACAAATATGCATCTTCTACTGTGGGATTTAATAAGAATGGCACCTTTCCACTAAACACTGAGAAATGTTTAAGCTAATGATTTTTAAAAAATTGATCACCAGCCAGAAAACTAATGCTGCTTCTTAGATAGCAGTTGTGTGAATGAGCATCCATAGGCATATGCCCTGGTTTCCTTTATTTCTCTGGCTCCCATAATGACTCATGAAAAGTTTTTCACCCACTGTCACCATGTCCTATTGAGATTTCCAGAGCCACCTCTCAAGTCAAAGGCAGACACCACAGAAGAAGCCTTTCCCACTTTGTACACATAGACTCACATAAAACATACACATGCTGACATGGTATACAATTATGCACACACGCATATTTTTAGTTTAAGTTCATCATGCCAGCATAAGACTATAAAAACATGGCATTCGGTTTTTAAATCCAAATAATTTTTCTTGGCAAAATGGAAAAAAAAATATCCAAATCTCTTCTGCTTCAGTAGAAACTTTAACTTCTAATGAAAATACTGTCCTAGGGGCTTTCAGAGAAGCCATAGTTTTGAATACCATGTACACAAAGACATAGGAAAAAAACAAAGACAATTTAAGTATTTCTCTTTTTAATTGCATATTATATGCAATACTATATTTCATATATATATATATGCATACTGTATTTAATATAGTAACTTCTTAAAAATGTGGCAACTTCGTCATGCCAGACAACAGAATAAACAGGGCCCAAAGCATGGATGAACTTTCTTGGCAAAATCATTGAAAGTTTGTGTGTATGGGGTCTCACATTCTTGACTTTCAGAATTTTGAAGACAGTCATGTGTGCTACTGTGCAAAATCAACATATTGCTGGGTTGTTTTTTTTTTTTTTTCCTCTGTTGGCCATCAATGAAGGATGAAGAAGAAGATGGATGCAGAGTGGCAAAGACAGCAGACTACAGATGCAGGTGTGGCACCAAATAGCAATCAAGCTTGGAAAAAAATCATGAAGAAACCAAGAGCAGGCCCATAACTGAGCAATATAAGCAAATCTTTATAATGCATTTGACTCAGAATTATTATAAAGTGGTATAACATTCCTCTGAAAGAAGCTTTCTCCCATGCAAGGATTTACAAACATTGCCAATAAGACTCAAAGAAGGAAACAGGCTTTGTGATAAGTGTTCTCAAACACCTCTGCCAATGCCAACAGTGCAAGTGATAAAAGCCAGTGATGGTTTGGACTACAACTAAATGAGGAAAATACAATGGAAATGAAGCTCTGGAGGCAGTGATGAACAATGAGCACTGAGAGGACGATGGACAGCAACTCTGCCCGTAAAACTTGCTTAGATGAGGTTGTGGAATCTGAGATCCACAAAGATGCTCTGCGCATCCATGTAAATAATAAGATTTGGAAAGTAACAAATGAAAGCACACAAGGCAAGCGAAACAAAATGCACTCAGTCCCACAGGTGCTTGATACAGATGGACATGAAAGCTGAATGGTATGGGAAACTATACCATTGAGGCTGAAGATAAGAAAGGAAGCAAGGGAAATGCAATGTTTCGATCACTTCTTGGCAGAGAGAATCTTGGTAATAACCAATGTGGCAGGAAGGACACATTGCAAGACAGATTGCTCTTGGTTGTTGAAGAATGTTGAAGCGGGATCATTTTGGAAAAGGAGGGGTGACTCTGCTTTGCTAAGAGGCACAAAATTGCAATTTACTGGGCACTAGATGAGACTGCATGGAACAGACTTTCTAAATGGAATCTCCATGCAAGCCAGATAAGCTCTTTTCCCAGCTAGGTTTTCTAAATGCCAAACAATACAGGAACTGAAACCTTTGGGTTCAAGGATGATTTTTACCCATATTTTTAATCAAATGGTGAATTTCTGGAAATGTCTTGAGGAAGAATTGAGCTTCATGACCAGTCTGATGTTCGCAGGCCTTCACCATATGGATAATATTCTGTTCCTGGCAATGCCACACTGAGAATGGCAGCATCGCGGCTGACTGGGAAAAGAGCTAAAGGTGGCCAAGCCACGCTTTGGAGTCTGCAAATAGTTTACAGTAGATGGCATCTCGTGTTGAAAGAAAGGGACTGAGGGAGGAGAGAAGCCAAGGTAAGAACCTCAACACATACATTTGGAAATCTTGCCAAGAAATCATGATACTTCTATTCATTGAGCTTTTTGTTTCTTTGCATTTGATGAAAATGGACCAGATACTTATATTTTCATGAGAAGGGAAACACTGAAGTGATTGAATAAAGGATCTATAATTGTTAGTGTCTGACCACCATGTTAGTTTTTGGCAACAGCACATCAACCTGTATTAAATCCAAATGCTTTCTGGCTTTTAAAGGTTATTGATAACCTAGTATGCATTGGAACCTGATGAATGAATTCCTATTGTTTTCACCATCTCTAACATGTGAACACAATCCACACATAGAGAGGCTGGTTCCTGAACAGAGAATGAAAATTACTAGGACTAACAGGAGGAAGTCGACTTACAATGAGTAAATATACAAAAGCCCCAAATAATTATAATAGTCACAACTTGGCAATGACTTTCCAGACTATGAAATTAGTTTTCTTATGAAGAATGGAGATTTTATAAGGCTAGTATAAACATAGGGTAATTGGAAAATCAAATTGTTCATTGTGAGTTATTGTAGAGTCTGGAATAATGGTGATAACATTTAAAAAGAAAAAGAAAAAAAAAACTACCTATGAATCACTGTAGTTTGGTGTTTTTAGCAGTACTGTTGCCAAGAATGCTTGCCTTGGAAGAACAGTGGAAACTCGAATTGCGAAGCCCAGGTCCCAGCTTACCCCTGACACAATGAGCTCTCCTCCCAGATTCTGTACTTCGGCCTTCACCTTGCTGCAGATGTTAAGCTGATGGCAATACAAGGCAATTCGTTGAAGGTAGGCTAATAAATCCTGCTTACATGCTGAATCAGGACACTATAAAATATTAAAAAAAAATTATCTCAATTAGTAAGAATCTTTTGGTTTCTAATACTTGCTATCTAGAAGCTGTGAGAAGAAAAGTTTTCACTGTCATATACCTTAATTATAGCTATTCAACTTGATAGTGCATTGAAGCTTCAGAAATGCTTTAGGGAATTTAGAAGGCCACAGTGATAGGTGAGAGTGGTTAGTTCTACTTTGATAAAATTCTATACAAAGAATATTAATGATCTCCCAGAAAGTCTTATTGGGATGAATATATAAGTATTTTATCAGTTATCTTCTAAACTACAAAGAAAACAATATTCTATAGGATTTCTCTTAGTGGCCCATTCCATGTTCACTATACGCAAAGTTATTTTAACACAGACAACAAAGCAACAGATGCTAGAAGGAAATCATTCTGTGTGGCAGTCTCTCTGCCATAGTAGAAGAGAGTTTCAATTTTATTTGTTGGAGAATGCATTTGTTTCTTTTGGCTTTCTAAGAAATGTATCATTCACTAAAACTCTATTGCACTTTCTGGAATATTATATTTATCAAAAAATTTAGCAACATTATAAACTTAATTTAAACCAGAGACTGTGAGAAGGATCAAGACCATTGTACAAGAAAAAGATGTGAGTAAAATGAGTTTGAAGCCCATTGAAATAAGCTCATCAGTGTAACAACAGGACCCTTCCAAGGATGCAGCAGAGATTTTGAATTCTTATAAAAAAATCTGGTGACCAAAGATTTTGAATTCTCTTTGTAACTTAAGTCGGTAGATGTCTATCAAATACACACTGAACAGAGCTGAACACTTTCAGAGACATTTACATGATTCCCTAAAGCATTTCTGAAGCTTCAATGTCAACGGCTATCCAGCAATTGAAATATATTCCTATTGCTACCCAAAGTTCAGTTCAAAATTCTCCAGGACATTCTATTGTTCTCCTTCAATCTGGCACTTAAAAAGGACATATAATCACCAGATCCTTGATGAAACACTGTAAGAAACGAGTACCCACAGCCCAAAGTAAAGTACCTTATTTAGAACAAAAGTATGAGAAAAAGACTCCAGCTAAGCTTCCTTCAAGCTCAAGAAAGGGAATTCTTTCATTAGTACTGTGAAGCCAGTCATTTGACATAGCCATTTATTTAATAAGTTACAAAGAGGTCTTTTTTCTACATAACACTTACCATTGTGGTATTTTTTTTTTCCACTAACTGCATTTATCAAGAAAGAATCCCACAGAGACTGTTTTTAGCTTCCTACAAGTTCTTCATACTGTAATATTTATCCTACTCCAGAGACCGATATACTGAAAGGAATTAACTTTAAAATGATATCTCCCTAAAGGCCTTTGATACAAATACCTTGCAGCAAATTAAAATGGAAGTTCTATCTCAATGGAACAGTAATTAAAAATGCAACAGTCCATAAAAAGTTTATACTGTGTGCATATCTCAAATCTTAATAAAAATATTTTCTGGCAAAATAAAGCCAACTCAATGCACATTTTGGAAATCCTCATTCTATTCTGTTATTTAAACTGAAGTATTTAAAACACAAATAAAGGCATTATGGACCAAGAAAAATAACTCTTATACCATTGGAATAGTAGAAATAGATGTATTATTTGAAAAAGAAACGTTCCATTCAGACCAAACATTAGCAAAAATTGCAGGTTGCTTCACAACTGATGACNAACTCTTATACCATTGGAATAGTAAAAATAGATGTATTATTTGAAAAAGAAACGTTCCATTCAGACCAAACATTAGCAAAAATTGCAGGTTGCTTCACAACTGATGACAGGAAGAATGCTACAAAGAGGTTATGTTTATCTTTTTTTCATTAAGTCATCATTAAATATCATTTTAATACTTTGTCACAATCCCAAGATATGTCTAAAATCCTAGGATTTGTACGTGTATGTGCATATGTGATTTGTTTTCCAGATATCAAAGCTGTTTGGGGGTTATGTTTCCTGATACATAATTGTTGGAAATAAAGATCCAAAATTACAAAATCAAAAACAAGAATCACAATAAAAAATATTGAGCTCAAGGAGCCTAAGCATACTGAGAAGTAGTTTCAGCCACTGAGATTGGGAATATAATGGAAAAACCATCCAAACTTCATCTACTTTTACTCCTTAGGAGTCCATCCTAGCACAATCCTCTCTCAGAACCAACTGCCAATCTCTGGTCACTCCACTTATCCCAACATTTGCAGAAAATTGCCTCAACATTTGCAGAAAAGAACGCAGCATTCTTTCCTGGCTGGTGCATTTCTGTATGCTTGCATGTATGAGTGCTATTTTCAAATAAACTCATTTTCTCTCCTCTCTTTTACATGAACCTTCTGGGTGACATATGGAACTCAACCTTTGCTCCAAAACGTAGGAAGCTTGACAATCAGTAGTGCCCTGAAATTAGCAATATAACAATGGTTTGGTCCTTAATCACTATAAATTTCAGGAGATTTTAAAATTTTGGCAATACTTAGTAAATTATTTTTACTCTTAAGTGTTTCTCAAAAATTCAAAAGTAAGCAAAACATTCCCCCAGATTTGCTATCATATATATAATATGAGACAATCTGTTGGCTTATTTTAAAAGTAATCCCAATAATTTAATCATGAGTTTTTCTTTCCAGACTTTAGAAGATGAATAAATTTGGTACTGACTTGAGGTATTCTATAATATGGGATGTTGAAGGCAAGTATTTAGAGGAACAGGAACACTCTTGTATTAGAAAATGAGGGAGATAAAATATAGTAAGCAACTTAAAAGCCACAGGAGACCATGGCCATGTATGGAAGAGGTGGTTGTGGTTTAGTCGTTAAGTCATGTCCAACTTTTTGTGATCCCATGGGCTGTAGTCCACCATGGAATTTCCCAGGCAGGAATGCTGGAGTGGGTAGCCATTCCCTTCTCTAGGGGATCTTCCTGACCCAAGGATCGAACCTACATCTCCTGCATCACAGGCAGTCTCTTCTTGCATTGCAGGCAGATTCTCTATCAACTGAGCTACCAGAAAAGCCCTCCTCCATAGAGGAGGAAAAAAGTCCTAAATTTTTCAGTGTTCCCAAAGATGATGATCTGTTTTGTAGTAAATTCGTGTTCATAATGTTTTTTCCATGTAAATAACATTTTATGTAATATTTCCTATTTCAGAATCTTAATATATATTTTAAGACATTTTCCTTTGAAACTGGCTCAAACTGTAAGCCACCATCATTTAAAGAGATAAGTATTAGTTATTTGAAAGCGTCTATTGCCTAAAGTACGCTTATAAGAAATGGCTTATTATTGAAAGAAGACATACTTAGAACAGGATTTTAGAGTTCCAGTTCAGCAAAATAAAATGAAAAGAGTGGAAATAAACTCAAATATTCAACCTTGAGATTGAGAACTATTTTAATGTGAATTTTAATTCAATCTAAAGGCATAAAAGATACTCAGAATTTTGTTAATTTCTGATGCACTTTGAGTCTGGATGAAAATAAAGCTGAAATCTGAATGTTTTTTATTATGTGGATTTATCACATTTATGCCAGGACATAAATTATAATGAATTAGAAAGAGCATCATTATAGCAAGATCAATTGTAACAAGAAATAAAGTTGTTTCTTTTGCTTCCCACTTAACAATACCAGTGCATTTCTGAATGAGGACAGCCAGGATAATCCATGATTCCTTGAAGGTTATGTCTCTTAAAAAGTGGATACCCTTCTTTCTAAAGGAACTTTGAAAACAGAACCCACCTTTGGCATCAACTCAATCTCGCCAGAGTTAGAGGTCAGTTTGTAAAATGGTAGCAGTTCTCTACAATTCATTCTTCAGAGGCATTTAATAAAGTGCATAAAACCCATTACAGAACCCAAGAGCTAGTTAATGACCCCACTCAGCATGTGCTTGCTCTTGCCTCTTATATTACCTGATCAGCCACAGCGCGGGCTAATTTGTCCATTCGAGAACCTGCTTCGGCAATTTTTTTGGCGGCATTAATGACATCAGATGTATTTTTCAACGGGCCTTTGCCTCTGAAACAACAGGCACAACATAATTAGAAATTCACTTTATGGCAGGAAATAGACACACCTACCATACTGTTTGTCCAGGACTCTGCTTTTGTATTTGACTTGGCTCTGACCACGTTACAGGAAATTTGAATGTTTTCTTCATTCACTTCAATTTCCATTTAAATAATCCACTTTATTTACATTCATTTTCAGGGAATATTTTTCCCTATTTGGATGGGCATGCTTACATTTTATTCTTTACATGAATTTCTATATTTTTTGAACAGTGGTCCATTAAAAAAGATGATCACTACGAGGGCAATGGGAATTTAGCATGTAAATGCTTATCATGTGTCTATGCTGTTGTATACATTTATCTTCATAATAACCCTAACAAGCAGGCATCATCATCCCCATTTTAGAGAAGAGAAAAATAGACTAAAGTGATTAACTCACCCAAGCTTATGCAAATCTTGTGATAAATTCTAAATTTAAATCAGTCTAGCCAAAATAAATGCTCATTCACTGTCTTTCTCACCATGCCCAGCATTATTATTATGTTAATTATATTTTTAAGTCCACTTTGGCTCTTTGAGAAACCATTGTCTCCTGTCCATAACCGGGGACAATTTGGCCAAAATTTCAGAAATCTGCTGAGCTCTTTCTCTTGCTGGCTTATATGCTTCTGGGACTGACTTATGAAAGAACACTCATAGAACACTGTGTGACAGTAGATGTCTTTATGTTGCCAAAAACCATTGCCCCAGTATTTTCACATAAGGTTTTCAATTAGGTGAACTGTTTAATATTACATGTCTTTCAAATATTTATTAGAAAGGAAAAGGAAACTATGCTGTATTATAAATTTTTAAACAAAATGTTGCATATGATATACCTTCTCTTTTCTTGAAAGGTAAATAACATGATAGACTAAAAACATTTATTCTTCTATTTTTAGCAGTTACTGATCTCCTTGTGCTCGGTTGCTCAGTCATGTCCAACTCTTTGCAACTCCATGGACTGTAGCCTGCCAGGGTCCTCTGCCCATGGCATTTTCCAGGCAAGAATACTGGAGTTGCAATTTCCTACTCCAACTGGTCTCTTCATATGCATGTAAAAATCAATGCATTTTTTAGGGCTACAAAATTATAATCCTATAGTTAAACGTGTGCTGAGATACAGAGAAAAGCTACTCAGAAGTCATTTATTTAGATTGCATAGAGAGTAGGCAGTGATTGCCATTGTTCCATAATAACATTTTATAAAATGAAAGACTTAAAATGACTTTAGAAAATAAATGTAAATGAAGGGTATTTTGTTTCCCTCTTAATTTTGCTTCTGGACTTTTTAGTGTTAGTAGCTAAAAGTAAGATACATTGTGTTCATATCAATGGTTAACCATGTACATAGGGAAACTCAAAACTTAAGATATTTCATTTTGCTATGGCAACACTGGAGAAGGCAATGGCACCCCACTCCAGTACACCTGCCTGGAAAAATCCCATGGATGGAGGGACCTGGTGGGCTGTAGTCAATGGGGTCACTAAGAGTCGGACACGACTGAGTGACTTCACTTTCACTTTTCACTTTCATGCATTGGAAAAGAAAATGGCAACCCACTCCATTGTTCTTGCCTGGAGAATACCAGGGATGGGGGAGCCTGGTGGGCTGCCGTCTCTGGGGTCATACAGAGTTGGACATGACGGAAGTGACTTAGCAGACTTAGCATGGCAACATTAACTCTAGAAAGTGAAAGAGGAGAGTGAAAAAGTTGGCTTAAACCTCAACATTCAGAAAACTAAGATCATAGCATCTGGTCCCATCAATTCATGGCAAATAGAGGAAGAAACAATAGAAACAGTGAGAGACTTTATTTTGGGAGGCTCTAAAATCAGTGCAGATGGTGACCACAGCCATGAAAAAAAGACGCTCCTTGGAAGAAAAGTTATGACCAACCTAGACAGCATATTAAAAAGCAGAGACATTCCTTTGCCAACAAAGGTCCATATTCTCAAAGCTATGGTTTTTCCAGTAGTCATGTATGGATGTGAGAGTTGGACTATAAAGAAAGCTGAGCACCGAAAAATTGGTACTTTTGAACTGTGGTGTTGGAGAAGACTCTTAAGAGTCTCTTGGACTGCAAGGAGATCCAACCAGTCCATCCTAAAAAAATCAATCCTGAATATTCATTGGAAGGACTGATGCTGAAGCTGAAGCTTCAATACTTTGGCCACCTGATGGAAGAACTGACTCACTGAAAAAGACCCTGACTCTGGGAAAGATTGAAGGTGGGAGAAGAAGGGGATGACATGATGGCATGTCAACGAGATGATTGGATGGCATCACTGACTCAATGGTCATGAGTTTGAGTAGGCTCTGGGAGCTGGTGATGAACAGGGAAGCCTGCAGTCCACGGGGTTGCAAAGAGTCAGTTAAACAACTGAACTGAACTGAACATTAACTCTTCCACAAAAGACATTGACTCTATCCAGTTGTTATATAGATTTTTACATGTGCATTTTATGTAATACAAGTGAATTAAAGATTCTGTGACAACTTGGCTCTCATTCTCTCACATTATTTTTTAAATTATCTCTAAATAAAGTTTTGGTTTTGGCTTATATTTTTAAAGGAAATTCTAGATGTAGAATTTGTCGATATTTAATAGTATTCTCATTATTATTTATTTCTCTGTAACTTCCAAACCTTAGAAAATCTTTTTTTACAATCTTACTCTGATAAAAAATTGTTGTTACTTTTTGCCTTCATCTTAACCCATTCCCTCTGGAGAAGGGATAAGCAACCCACTCCAGTATTCTTGGGCTTCCCTTACAGCTCAACTGGTAAAAAATCCTCCTGCAATGCAGGAGACCTGGGTTTGATCCCTGCGTTAGGAAGATCCCCTGGAGAAGGGAAAGGCTACCCACTCCAGTATTCTGGCCTGGAGATTTCCATGGACTGTATAGTCCATGGGGTTGCAAAGAGTCAGACACAACTGAGCAACTTTCACTTTCACTAACCCACTCACAAAGGGCTGCATTATACTTGATATTGCATTAATAACAATCTTGGTGTTTGTTTAATCCAAGAATTTCAAAGGATCTGTAGAAATGCTTATTCATGAACCTTTCATGATAACTTTCAACAGTGGAATGATTCTGACTTGAGAGGCTTGAATCTGTCTGAGGCTCTGGCTCCTAAATGAGCTAAAGCATCATTAGAAGCCTGTCTTCTTGTAATTAAAAAGAGACTACAGATTTACTATTATATTGTTATTTTAAAAGTTTGAGACTAGAATTCACATTGTGGACTGAATTCAATTCTTGGAGTCACAAGTGGATGATAGGGATGCTATTTCATGAAACTAGAGAGCAATGTAGAAATTTTGAGATCATCAAATATTTCGTTTTCTAGTTGAGAAAGCTGAAATCCAAAGAGGAGGCTAAGTGACCCGCCCAAGATGATGAGAAGAGAAAAAAAAAAGGGCTGAACCTCTGTGTCCCTAATCACAATTTTGTTGGTTGCAATGGAGGAGGGGAGGAGGAGGGAAAGACTGGGAAGGTAGGAGTAGTAGAAGCAAAATATTATATGTAGGAGGAAGAAACACCAACAAGCTTTTACTGTATAGCACGGGGCACTATAATCAATGTTGTGCTCAGCTGCTCAGTCGTGTCTGAGTCTTTGTGATCCCATGGACTGTAGCCCATCAGACTCCTCTGTCCATGGAATTTTCCAGGCAAGAATACTGGAGTACATTACTATTTCTTCTTCCAAGGGATCTTCCTGACCCAGGGATGGAACCTGCATCTCTTGCATCTTCTGGCATTGGCAGGAGATTTTTACTACTGAGCCACCTGGGAAGCCCACTATATTCAATATTCAATATCATATGATAAAACATAATGGAAAAGAATATGTTTAAAAATGTCTATATGTGTATAACTGGGTCCCTTTGCTGTACAGCAGAGACTGGCACAACATCATTGATCAATTATACTTCAATTTTAAAAAATTTTAAAATATCACAAGAAGAGATTTATGAATTAGAAAATAATAGAATGTGGAATGGACATGTACATTGCTATATTTAAAATAGATAAGCAACAAGGACCTACTGGATAGCAAAATTTGGATATGGAACACTGCTCAATGTTATGTGGCAGCCTGGATGGGAGGAGAGATTGGGAAAGAATGAATACATGGCTGAGTATGTATGGCTGAGTCCTTTTGCTGTTCACCTGAAACTATCACAACATTGTTTATTAATCGACTATAATGAGTGAAAGTCTCTAAGTCCTATGCGACCCCATGGACTGTAGCCCACCACTCTCCTCTGTCCGTGGAATTCTCTAGGCCAGAATAGTGGAGTGAGTAGCCATTGCCTTCTCCAGGGGATCTTCCCAACCCAGGGATTTAACCCAGCTCTCCCGCATTGCAGGCAGATTCTTTACCATCTGAGCCACCGGGGAATACCCAATACAAAATAAAAGTGTTTTTTTTTTTTTCTTTAAGAAAACAATAGAACACAGAAAATTAAAAAAAAAAAAAAACCTGGTAAAAAAAAAAAAAAAAAAGAAAAAAAAAAAAAAAAAAAAAAAAAGATTGANATAAAGTGAAGAAAACGGCACTTGAATGTAAGAGTGTGTTTGTACATGCTCACAAGAGCTGAGTGTAAAACTGTCAGTAGACACAGTGGTAGCTTAAAACCTGCCATGATAGTACTTCTTCTATGGCTTATTTTTTTCCCCCTAGAAAATTAGAAAGCTGCTGCCAAAAGTCAACTTAGTAGAAAGGATACATGTATTCTTTCTTTCCCAAACTCCGCACTCCGCTCCCACCCAGGCTGCCACATAACACTGAGCCCTGTTTCAAGTTGAGAGTAAGGCTATTACGATCTGAAGGAGGTTGCAGGGGGCTTCTGGAGCTGGAATATGGTTATAAAGTTTATAATATTTAAGGTATACATTTCTTTAATGCATGTTTCTACAAGTATACTTCATAATTTAAGATTATATTTATTTTCTTATTTTTCTGTCAATCTGATGTATGAGAAAAAACATAATTTTCTTTTCCATGATGATAGAGGAATCTGAATCATTTTGTTTATTTATCATTTATTGATCATTACAATCAATCATTTATATGCTCTTTTATCTGAGTTTTTATTCAAGATTTTTACACATTTTTCCACTGTTTTCTTTTTTTANTAAAAATTAACTGGAAGTGGATTGTAAGAGCAAATCTATACATATCTACAAGAAAACTTAAGGGAAAAACTTCATGACATTGGATTTGGCAATGATTTCTTGTCTATGACACCAAGAACACAGACAATAGCAGCAATATTAATTGACAGATTTGACTCTATCAAAATTTAACATCTGTGAATTAAAGGACACAATCAACAGAGTAAAAAAGCAGCCCATAGAATAAGAGAAAATATTTTAAAATCCTATATTTGACAAGGGGTTAAAACCCAGAATATAGAAAAACTCCTACAACTCAACACTAAAAATCAACCTGAATTTTAAAAAAAAAAAAAAAAGGCAAAGTGCTTGAATATACATTTCTCCAAAGAAGACATACAATAGCTAATGAGTACATGAAAAGATACTTAACACCACTGATTATTAGGAAAATACAAATCAAGATCACAGTAAGATACCATCTCATACTAAAATGGTTGCTGTAAAAACAAACAAAAATAGAACAAAAACAAAAAAATAAGAAGTCTTGGCAAGGATGTGAAGAAGTTGCAACTTTTGTATACTGTTGATGGGAATGTAAAATGGTGCAGCTGCTATATAAAACCGTACAGTGGTTCCTCAAAAAATTAAACACAGAACTACCATATGATCTAGCAATTCCAATTCTGGGTGGAATACCCAAAGGATTGAAAGCAAGATCTCAAAGAGGTATTTGTACACCCATGTTCATAGCAAAACTATTTGTAAACCAAGTGCCCCAAAGTTGATAAATGGATAAGCAAAATATAATATATATATATATATATATATTCAATAAAATATTACNATATTTTCAATAAAATATTACTTAGCCTTAAGAAGAAACATAAGTCCAACATGAACTATAACATGGCTGAACCTTGAGAACATTTTTGTTGTTGTTCAGTTGCTAAGTTGTGTTGGATTCTTTGTGACCCCATGAACTGCAGCATGGTAGGCTTCCCTGTCCTTCATCATCTCCCTGAGTTTGTTCAAAGTCATGTCCATTGGGTCAGTGATGCCATCCAACCATCTCATCCTCTGTCACCTCCTTCTCCTCTTGCCCTCAATCTTTCCCAGCATCAGGGTCTTTCCCAATGAGTGGGCTCTTCACATCAGGTGGCCAAAACTGAGCTTCAGCATCAGTCCTGCCAATGAATATTCAGGTTTGATTTCCTTTAGGATTGAGTGGTTTGATCTCCTTGCTGTCCAAGGGACTGTCAAGAGTCTTCTTCAGCACCACAGTTCAAAAACACCAATTCTCTGGCATTCAGTCTTCTTTATGGTCCAACTCTCACATACATATATGATTACTGGTTGAGAACATTATGCTAAGTGAAATAAGTCAGTCACAAAGAGAAAAATGTTATTTGTTTCCACTACATGAGCTACTTAGTCAAGTTCATAGTAACAGAAAAAAGAATGGTGGTTGCCAGGTGCTGAGGGTAGAGGGGAATGACGAATGAAGAGTTCAATGGTCAGGGTTTCTGTTGGGGAAGATGAAAAAGTGCTAGAGATAGATGTTGGTGACAGTTGCACAACAGTGTCAATATACTTAGTGCCACAGAACTGTACATTGAAAAATGCTTAAAATGGTAAATTTCACTGTATGTATTCTTCACTACAATTAAAAAAAAAAAGTAATTTAAACAGCCATATGTGATTGGGGCCACTGTATCGGGCAACACAGGGCTAAATGAGCAACAGTCTTTGGAATAATATGAAGTGGGAACAGAAATAAAAAATGGTCAACAACAAATATATAGATATAGCTAGATATATAGATCAGACCCCAAAACATCAGACGTTTGAGCCTTCCTGTCAGTGGACAGTGGGTTTCCCAGTTGGTTCAGAGGTAACGAATCTGCCTGCCAATGCAGGAGACACAGGTTCAGTCCCTGGGTCAGGAAGATCCCCTGGAGAAGGAAATGGCAACCTAATACAGTATTCTTGCTTGGGAAATCCCATGGAGAGAGGAGCCTGGCAGGCCTCATGGGGTCACAAAGAATCAGACAGACATCAGCTGAACATGATAACGCAATCAGTGAAAAGCAGTGCTGACAAAGTGACTACCCCACTGGTTGTAGCTTTCAGTCTCAAACTAATGGCTTAGACCCTATGTCTCTCCCTAATTCAGATCAGGTTCTCTATTTTGGGAATTTTGAAAGGTGCTTTGAGGAACCTTGTGACCTTAAAGACAAAAGACATGTTATTGTACCATTGGAAACATATTTTTAGTTTTCTTGAAAAAACATCAAGAGTGAAATTAACTCTACTATATAGATTCATGAAATGTCTCTTTTGGCAATAGGTGATTTTTATACAAGGGTCAATATTTGGAAGCTTTCCCAGGAAACGGTCACTGAAAAAAAAAAAAAGGAAATCTATTATCATGTTATTGCTATCCACAACTAAACAACTAATTAATATTTATTTCATGAAAAGGTAATGGATATTAATGTGAAAAAATCAATGTGTGAGTACACTCTGAGTTAATGTACTCAGCACATAGAATTCTTAAATTCTGAGTATATCCAAATTAAAACCATTTATTTGCTATAGTTTTCTCAATACCTCTAACTGATCAATATAAGATGTGACTCTCCAGTAATGAGGTATCGTTAGGTAAAGAGTATATTTATAAATGTACTGAATCATAGAAGCTTCTTTATAGAACCAGAGTCCATAAAACACAGTTGGGAAATATCCCTTTCACCAATCAGCTGAAGCAGTGTAAAGATAACACAGTGGAAAAGTTGAATTAATCTGGGGATTAAAGATAAGTCAGATGAGACTGCCAGACCATTAGCTGAATCATGCAAGGAAATAACATTTAGAGAATGGCCTTGAAGCTGAAGTACAGATATGTAAAAAATTGAGAAGGAATCTAAGGGTCAATAAAGGTAGGCTTTGGATAGCAAACTCAAGATTTTTATATTATTTTATGAAAAGAGTAAAGAAAATTTTGGTGCAAAGGATTTGGGTGGATGGCATTTAATGGCCAGATATGGCATAAGTTAACTGACAAGAGTCAAGAATTAGAACATAGACTCGTTGAACTGTCAGTTGGGCTGGAGTCCTGACTGTCATACCAAGGCAGGAATGAAGTTTGGGAACACCAGGGTGATTACTTGATCTTTCAGTCTAGTGCTCAGTACTTTACAGTTGATTGTAACCTGAAAGCTGCTTATTAGCCTGAACCCAGTTCCTTTCAAGATCAGAACTTATAGTTGATCTAAAAAGACAGTTTTGTCTCTTGATGTACAATTAAATGTGAGTTTCTTTCCTGAACTGCTGCCATCTACACACCTTTTGTTACCAGGAAACAAGACTGGCATATGCTATTTCCTTCTGAAAGTGACATGAGAAATATGGATTCACCCTCTGCAGGACATCATTTCTGCCAGCGCCCATGAGATGGAAGTCAAGAAATGAACAGAAAAAAGATGTGAGGCATAACCAGTTTTATCCACCATGACCAAGTTATTACACAAGTAATGAGGTAGAACCTCTCTACTTTTAATAATAATGGAGTGGATACCATTGAGATTACTGAATCAAATTAATGAATTAGCTACCAATAAGAAGAAAACAAGATAATAAATGCAAGAGTTTTTTTTTTTCTTTCATCAAAATGCCCTATAAATGTGTGATCTGAGGTGAGTAGTCAAGTTTCAATTCCTACTCAGCTACATCCTTTCCTTTAAATAAGAGAACATAGTACCTAAGAGTCATTAGAAGTATACAGCTGACAGAATTCCTCCTTAAAGTGGAAAACCCAAGGCAATAACAGTAACGCATAGGGTCAAGTGCAGTGAATTCAGGTGAGAGGCACAAAGAAAGGTCCAAATTAGCCACCTCTTTGAAAAGGAAGCTGCAGATGGCGACAGCAGCAAAACAGCTTCCTGTGTTTCATTTCCAATTCACACCCTCTCCTGTTTCTCTGGTTATTAACAACTGTATCTTCCTTTTGGCTTCACAAAGGGGCATAAAACTATTCATCAGGCAGTGGGAAAAAATGATAACCAGTAACAGTCTAGACATTTCATTATTCAAATCAGCATAAAATGATTATGCAAAATCCCTAGGAATTGAAGTGACCCTCTTTTCACTTTTAAAACTATACTTTGACTAATAGAAAATCTGTCTTAAATATCCTCAAACAAGATTTCTCAAATGTATCTCTCTTCTTTGACACAGTTATATATAATCCAGAGCATTGTAAAACATCTTCCTGATCTTAACTAGCAACATGGCTCAATTCATCATTCACTTTAAATTAATGAGATTATTTGTTCAAGAGATGTTATTAATGGATTGTATAATATCCATCAGATAAAGTATGAATACAACGTTGAAAGCAAGCAAATTAAGTCATCACAGGCCTTGAAAAGCAATGACTAAGGCTACCATGAGTCTGATTTGTAGGAAATTAAGACTTAATTCATGGTTCAGACTGTATTTTCCTACTATTATTTTTGAGTATGAAATAAATCTGTGAAACCAGCAAAGACCAGCCAAATGTACAAATTTGAACTTCTAACGAATACAATGACATTTAAAATCTTGAAAGTCACCCTTAAAACATTAAGTCATTCCACTGAAGTCAATAACAATTTTAAAATATTTGGAGAAAAGGCCAAGAAATGTCATCAATACGTATTAACCAGAGGCAAAAGGTAAGGAGGATAGGAGAGAGATGTGTCATATTTTATTATAGGCTATAATTAATTGTGGGCTTCCCAGGTGGCTCAGCAGTAAAGAAAAAACATCTGCCAATGCAGGAGATGCAGTCTCAGTTCCTGGGTGGGGAAGATAACCTGGAGAAGGAAATGGCAACCCACGCTAATAATCTTGCCTGGAAAATGCTATGAACAGAGGAGCCTGGCAGGCTACAGATCAAAGGATCCGAAGAGAGTCAGACATGATTTGGGGACTAAAACAACAACATAATTAATTGTAGCCTTTTCTTACTAAAAACACTCAACAATCGTTTAAAAAATGGTCACCATTAGGTAGTATCTTGACACTGCCACACATCTTATATAACTTTAATAAAAAATACCATGTTGAATCATTACTTTTGCTCATGTTTCTTTGTGTGTCTGTGTTTCCCAGAAAAACAAAATCTACAGTAAAATGGTAGCTTTCATTCATATGGTAGGATACTTTATAATTGCATTACCTGTTTGGATTTTAAACTCTCCTGTAAAGTTGATAAGAAGAGTATTACTTTCCTACTTTACAAATGAATAAACACAGTAAGAGACTGGTCCAGAATCACCTGGTATTTGGACTAAAAACTCCAGGGATCTTTTCGTTGAGCTTTGCTCTCCCTTGGTCTGCCCTTCATGTGGTTAGAAGGGCAGAAATGTCAGCTCCCTTTAAAGAGGAGACTATAAAAATGCAAAAGAAGAAACAGCAATGACCCCTGAGGAAAAAAAAGGCTCCTGACAAAATTCTGACTGGTCTCCTGATTTATTAAAAATACTGCTCAAAGTAAAAGGGTCTAAAACTTATACAATGTTTAATTTTCCTGTCACAATTATAGAATCAGATGGTTGAACCCAGTTCTTTGTATGTAAGTATAAACTATGAGCTGAAATTAAATACTAAATCATGAGCTAGCATTAAAAGACATCACATGCCACATATATATACATATTTTTTCCCTGAGGGATATTAGCAAATCATACACTTTATCTTCAGAATAATATTTAAAAACACTGCAAAATAGCATAGACCAAAAATCAGTCCCCCAAGCTCCAGGAGTTTGACTTTATGACTAATTCAGGATGGATAATTAAAACAATACTAATTACAGGAATGAATCTGTTCTTTTTGACCAAAAAGAGCACTCTGCTAAGAACCAGGCTCAGATCATGCTGACTTAGACATGTAAATTTTATACCACTCCCTGCTTTGATGGAGCCTTTTAAATTTTCAGCAGGCTAATACCCACTATTATGATGCCTCTGCTGTTTTTAAGGAGAAAACCTTTCTCTTCCTGTCTCCATGCCTCACCTTGTGAAGTCTGTCATCTCCATCATGATCATACACATCTGTTTGGCCAGCACAATGATATCATTGCCGCTGTCATCCCATTTGGCCACTTCAGCATCCAGCTTGCTTTTCTCTTGATGGAATATCTCCACCTGTTCAGCTATTTTTGCCTTCTCCTCTTGCGGGAGTTGTGCCATGATGGCCTGTGTGGGTTACAGAAAAAGTATGACTAATGATGACAAAAGGAGCACAGACAGAAGGTCAACTCTGCCTCCGGTTAACAGCAAACCCAGACCCTGACAAGGCCGGTAGGCCATCCCACCATTCTGGAAAACACCTTTTTCTCCAGCCCCAGGAAGGAAAAAGCACAGACTGGTAAGGTCCCCAGATTTCCTGTCCCCATTCCCACATGCAAAAAATAACCAAGATCCAAAGGGACATGCACGTTGACAGTAGCAGAACCTCTCTATTGCTGTGATGACATATGTTTGTTCAAAAGAATCTATTCCTGACAATTTTTATGTTTGGTCTTGGGAAACTTTTACCGGATGAAAGAATGTACCTCTTTCAACACTGAAATCTGTTCAGAGAAGGGAAAAAAAGAGAACGGGCCTTCTGTTGCTGGGAAGGAAAAGAATTTTAAAGAATATCTGAGCATCCCAAGTGGAGTGGGGAGACAATCTGTGGGTGTTAATGAAAACAGGCATGGTTAAATGCCAAACAAAAATCCTTTATCCAGGGCACTTCAGGGATGGCATATCCATTCCCAGTCCTTCACTGTGGAAATCCTGGGTCAGCCATGGCTCCTTGGAGAGCCTATGAGTATGCACAGAAAAGCTGTGATGGGATAAAATGTAGGATTAGGAAGGAAAAGTTGATTTTCAACAGTTGCTAGTAGGGGAATGTAGAAAAGAAAGAACTACTGTTGATTCTCACTACTTGTGGATTTTTTTTTGTTTTTTTGCAAATTTTCCTACTCTTTAAAATCTATCTGAACTTACAAATCAATATTTGTGATGCTTTCAGTCATTCACAGACATGCGCAGAGCTGCCAAAATTTGAGTCATCTGACATCTATATTCCCAGATGAGGTGGAACAAGGGTTTCTCTGCCTTCTTGTATTTTAGCACTCATACCAGAAACAAGTGTCCTTTTTGCAGTCTATTTAGTACCACATTTTCCACATCTTTGCATGTTTTTTTGGTGGTTTAGCTGTTTAACATGGTCCCCAACCCTAGTGTAGAAGTGTTGTCTCATATCTCTAAGCACAAGAAGACTGCAAAGTGCCTAATGAAGAAAATATATGTATTATATGAACTTTGTTCACACATGACTTTTAGTGCTCTTAGATATGAATTCAATGTTCATGAACCAAAACTAGGGAAAAAAACAGAAGCATTCTTTAAATAAGATTATGTATCAATGGGTTGAAGGAAATGTTAAGACTAGCAGCTCTCAGGAACCTAACCCTGTATTTCCCATAGGAACCATGATTCTGTAGTTGCTAATTAAGCATTCACGGTGACTTTATAGAACATGAGGCCATGAATAAAGAGAATCAACTGTATTTGTTAAACACTATTTATGCAGCAGGTGCTGAGTGAAATGTCTGACACCAGTTCATGGCACCACTTTTTGTAGCCTGCGTCACTGAAAGGAGCATGTCAATCCGTGTTAGCATTGGGGTCCCTCTGGTGCTGGGATACATGTATCCTCCAGAAGAATGACCAAGAAAGAATGATTTGGGATACATACAGTTTTTACAAAGGACAAGTAAATAACACCCAAAAAACAAAACTGCTTTCCAAATTATAAAGCTCCTCCCAATATAAGTGAATAGTTCTAAGGAGAGGTAGCTGATATCTAACTGAAATATCAGAGGATACAAGATTAGAACTAGGCAACCTGGCTCTGTCACTGACTTAAGACCTCATTGCTACTGGATCACATCCTTAACTTTTTGAAATATAAGATCAGTAGACAATTACCTCAATTACTTCAAAATGCTATGATGGACAGAAAATAAAATAATAAATGTGTTACATGTTTGTCTGAAAAAATGACAGTAAGCATGTATGGGGTTACTGTTACCATTGTTATCATTATTTCTATGAGCTTTCCTTTCCAGCTACTTCTCATAGCTGCCATCAAAGAGAAGAGATGGAATCAGAGACTGTGTGACTACCTATAAATGGAAATCAACATGATTCCTTGAACACAGGCATGCATCCTGGGTATTATACTAAAAGACTTAAAATGTCAAACATTTAATCTACTTAATTAGTTTATAAGATTAATACTATTATTACCCCTATTTTATTAATGATGATACCAAGATCCAGGAAAGTTAATTAACTTTGAACATTACACAACTAATGAACTGTAAGAATAGGATTCAAAGTCAGGTCAGCTAACACCATACTTAACCATCCTGCACAATGAGATCACCATGCAGGACAGTGCAGGTTAGACACTGCCTAGTGATTCCAGTCCAACAGGGCAAAGGTCACTGAAACTTTAGCCTCTATCCACCAGGCTGAGCATCCTAGAGTCGAGGCTTCATCTGCCTAGGGTAAAAGGGTCTGATTTACATAAAGGTGTCCTTGAACTAGCAGCTTCCCAGATGCTACCTCTTACTAACAATGTCTACTAAACGCCATGCATGTATGTGTGTGACTTTATACAAATAGCATGTGTCTTCATATGTATGATGTCTGTGTTTATATATATAATATATATATATATATATATATATAATATAAAGGCAATGTCACCCCACTCCAGTACTCTTGCCTGGAGAATCCCATGGATGGAGGAGCCTGGTGGGCTGCAGTCCATGAGGTCAGGAAGAGTCCGATATGACTGAGCGATCACTTTCACTTTTCACTTTCATGCATTGGAGAAGGAAATGGCACCCTACTCCAGTATTCTCACCTGGAGAATCCCAGGGATGGGGGAGCCTGGTGGGCTGCCATCTATGGGGTCACACAGAGTCGGACACGACTGAAGTGACTTAGCAGTAGCAGCAGCATATTATATATATATAAACTTAGGTCTATAAATATGTGTGTGCATGTGTATACAAATATTAAAAATCCATATTTTAAAAGTCAAAGTAGTTCAGATACAATAGTTAAAGTATTTAAAATACTACTATCTGAAAAATATTTTAAAGTACTTTTAAACTGTATTTTAAAAGACTTAATATACAAAAGTTTGTTATAAACTCACATATGCAACATCGTACTAATTACAAGGCAGCTATTCCAATACTTTTGAGATAGGTTTGGATTTGCACAAGTTTCCTGAAGCACCCCATCTGATATTCTAAAGGTGTCTAAGATTCATTTGTCCTCCTCATACAAAATTGATAACCACGTTTTACTTATACCCTACAAGTCCTAACCAGCAACATTTAAAGCATCTATTAGGTGCTTCTCGTAAAAAAAAAAAAAAGAAGAAGAAGAAGAAGAATCTATAAAACTGCTGGGCGGACCTCCAGATTCTACATTCAATATCCAGATTCTAGCAATAAACCTATCATTGTCCTCAAAGGATTAATTTGTGTATTAAAAGGTTACACATGTCTGTCAACTGTTATCACTTGAGTTTCAATCGTGCAGTTTAGTATTTGAATATTAACTGCCTTGCTCTGACTCTCTGATTTCTATTAATGCCCTGCCTCTGACTTCTCTTGGAGTTTCCTGGGGGCAAAGACCCCAGCATCTGCCTTAGTGTAGAAACTAAATGCATACCTTTTGATTGACTGTTCACACATCTCTCCACTCACCCTATTGACACAGTTTGAGAGAAGTTAACAAAACTGACAAACGTTTTCTGAGGGCACAATTGGGAAGAAAAACCGGCCCCTTCAAAGCAAATTTGCAAAGGAAGCTGTTATTTTGACTCTGGGGGTGTTTCACCCACATAATGCACTTAATGGTGTGTGACTTGGGTGTAAGAGTCATTACATTTGCTTCTGCTAACGTAGCTATCGATGAAGCAAAATCGTTTCCTAAATATTCTTAAAATGCTCTTGGCTTTTAAAAATTCATAGTTGACCTTTCTGAAACTTGAATTTAAAAAAAGGTTATCTATAAACAGTAGATCACAAACTGTGAAATTTGCAAGTTAATCAAATTAAAATTCAACACATGAGTTTTAATTAGGTCTTATCAATGTAACTCAGCAGTTTGAAATGTTAACACATTAAAGCCCTTCTAGCTAGGGGGAAGGAAAAAAACAACTTAGAGGCTGGCTACATTCAAGTCAAGTTGAATACGAAATACATAATGTGTAATTGTTCATTCCCTCAAACTAAGGAAACATAAGAAAAATGGTTTTGACGAGGCAGGGGAAAGAGAACAAATCAGTTTTTCCTGTTTGTGTCATGTGGTTGCCTGGGGTGGTCTGAGATTTTCCTCTGCTTTCTGTGTAGCCAAGCACAGCTGTCCAGATTGTTGATCTGGGACCCCAATTCGGTGGCCTCAGAGACTTGAATTCACAACATTTCTTACCCCCCTGCCTCAGGCTCCTAGTCTTTCCTCTGAACATCCAACCATTCTCTTGTGTGTGATTGTTCTAAGCTTTATTAAGTGAAGAAAGTGAAAGTTTTAGTCACTCAGTCGTGTCCAACTCTTTGCGACCCCGTGGACTGTAGCCCGCCAGTCTCCTCTGTCTGTGGAATTCTCCAGGCAAGTATACAGGAGTGGGTTACCATTTCCTTCTCCAGAGGCTCTTCCCAACCCAGGGACTGAACACGGGTCTTTGACTGAATCCAGACTCTATCATCTGAGCCACCAGTAAAGCCCAGACTTTATTAAATAAAACTGTGTGTCACTGACACAAGCCAGCAACCTCTCAGTCCGGAATTTTTTCATCAATTTAACTCTCAAGGAGCTTTTTTCTAGTCTCAAAAGAATTCTTTTCCCAATCCCAAGATGAAAAATGACTTTTAAAGTCTTTGGACATCTGAACTGAAAAGTATTAGTATCTTAAACACACAGCAATAGTCTACCATGAAAGGTTTAAGTATATGCATGTTTATAAATAATGATTTAAAAGGTTAAAACTTAATGTGCCCATTTCTCTTCACTTGGTTTTAAAGCAAGATAATAAACATAAGTAATTAAGGAGTGGGTGACTTTTACCTGTCTCAGGCTGTGAAGTGAATTGGAAAATTAAGGTTCTTGTCTCATTAATTCAAGTGAAAACTTTCAGGATGGTCTAAATTATCCAGCTCTTTCAGGTTAAATTATTGGCCAGCCTTCTAATGAATGGCTATGTTATGCTACAAGCATCATCATTTTCTTCATAAACTTAACATTATGTAATAACTCTTGGATAACTCGGGATACTTTTCATCATGTTTTCTCCTAATGATATTATGAAGTAGGATGATACATGTATATATATAAACAGAGAGAGGGAGAGAGAAGGGACACACAAGGAAATGAGGCATAGAGAGGTTAAGAAAGTTACCCCAAAGCTGTACAGCTTGCCCTAATCCATTTTTAAAATAAGGTTTGTGTGACTCCAAATAATATGTTTTATCATGAAGGTTAAATGCCTAAGAGTTGTTGATTAATTTTAACTATGTCAGCTTTTGAAGAAAGAAGTTTATAAGATATCATGTTTAGGATCAAAGGTCCTGATAATTTCTATATTTCATCAGATCAGGGTATGATTGTTCTCCATTCAAATCCCCACCTCCCCTGTATGTGTTTTTCTCTCTCATAAAGCATTGTAGACAAGCAGCAGATGGAAACACATAAAGGGAAGTAAAGCTTCACTCTAATTTCAGAATTTGAGGGCAACAATGGAATGGGTACTAAAGTCTTTTTTCCCACCTTAACCTCCTCTTGGATTTAATTTGCCATTTTCAGAGAATTTCCCTGAATGAGAATACAAAGTAACCAGAGGAGAGCTGGCTGATGGAAAGAGCAACTGCCTCTGTCAGAGACAACTTTTGCCTCCTCCACACTTTTGAACAAGTTAACACAGTTCTCTGGTCAAAAGTTCGACCATCTGTCATCTCAGCAATTCAATGCACCCTCTTATTTCCAACTTATGGTGGTAATTCTATGTCTCTGATTTGTCATCATATAATTATAGGCTTAAATAGGCTGACTCAATAACTAATGCTGTCTGCTGCAAGTTACTCATACAAACCTCATGATGGTTCACAAAGACAAATCAGCAAGTGCTGAATTACAGGGGTAGTTTGTTCTAACTATCCTGGCCCATGTTCATCATTCATGCTAAAAAATCTTTCAAAGAAGACCATTGTCTTCTCACCTACTGGGTGAAGAAATAATAGATGAGGAAGATAGATGTCATCTGACTTTTGTTTTCACTCACTGTAACTGACTTGAACTTGAATGTAAGATGCATGAAATGGAAGTATAATGGGATGGCATTTTTCCTTGTAGAAAGTGAGGCTGTACCAATACTAAGTTGCAGTTAGTCAATCAAATTGACTTTGACCTGATTAATGTTTAGGTGAATTACTCAAACTCGCCCTTTGTCACTGACATAAAAATGCTTGTTTTACTTCATTTTGAAGATGAATTGATCTGACTGATGAATTAGTGTAGTGTTACACCAGTACAGGCTCAAAAGACTCTCGGCTTAATCAACTTCCCTATTTTCAATATTTTAAGAATAAAGTCTACAAGGAATCTTTTAAAGTAGGGAGCCTCACACTCTGTTGTGCACTTTTCTACTCTCACCAGCCTGTGATAAGAGATTTCGCTTCCAAAAGATAACAATTTTTAGTCATCCCTTATTGAGTACTCAATGTGTACCAGATATTATGCTCATTATTTTATAAATGTTAAGTGATTAAAACCTCAAAGGAATCTTATCAAACAAGCCTATTATTTACTATAGATGATTTTAAAAAAAAGCTCAGAGAAATTAAGCAGCATGTACCAGAGCATAGTTTTCACCCTACTCATTACAATTCAGAACTAAGTCTGTCTGAAATCAAATCCAGTGCATCTCCAGTGTTCTAACTTTTACTCTCACACTTCCCCCAGTGATGTCCATTTCTATCTTCTAGATCATTTAATTGTTGGATGAGACTATCAGGAGAAATGGGATTTTAAAAGCAAAGACCTTCTTGACTCAACATAAAGCTTAGTCTTCTCTGAATTATCTTTATTTTAACCTTTGATTGGGTATTTTCTACTCTTTTTCAGAATTCTTATGCCAGTTTGAACTTTCTGGAGTTTCTAGATCCCTATTCTAAATTGCCATCTCTATCTCATGCTTCCTATTCATTATCTTTTAATAAGTAAAACTTTACAAAAGAGAATTAGAATATCCATTAGGATATCTCAGTTATACTATAATTACATTATTTTAGCCCTCTGGAAGCTGCGCCGTTAAAGGGAGGAGAATCTCACCCTCTTTTGCAATCCCCAGGAATTTTATCTGCTGCTCCCTGCCTTGATTACTGGCAGCTTATCCTCAAGAAGCTCCAGCTAATAAGACTGGTCAGATTCCAGAATATTCTTTGGAACACTTTTATTGGTGGACTGTCTCACAGAGTGTTCAAGAGAGTTCAACTGTCAGCCACAGTGGTGATCTTTTTATGGTTCTTGCTCCACAATCTTTAACTGTTATATTTCTTGTATGTCTCTGTAATTTCTTTTTCAATCACATGGATCTGGGGCTGCTGCCTTGGGCCTAGGTATGTATCAGGGGAAAAACTTTCTCAACTCTGATGTCCCTGAACCAACTGCAAAATATGTGGTCTTGTTTCTCAGACACCCTAGGCCAGAGTATGGAGCAATAACAACCCCACTGGTAACAAAGCAGTCCTCTCATTCTCCATTTGTGGTTGTCACCTATGTGGTTAACAAGCCTGGAAACTTTCAGAAGAACTATGAAGTCTGGGAAAAGGTAAGATCTGAGCATTCTCTTATGCCCTGGTCAATGAACCATCTAATCATGACCTCTAAGCCCCACCAAATCCACAATACACACAAGTTTTGCTGCGATGTAGCTGCTATGATTTCAGTGATGGGAACAGGGGAGTGAAGGAATCAGAATCAGTGGTGGTGATTTCCACTGTGTAAAATGTGAACTGCTAGAAATGAAACAACCCCAGATGACAGCTTGGATTTCTGAGCCATGAATCTCTGGGGTTTCAGGTACCTGGAAATCAGAAATTCCTTCAAACCAGTTTGGTGAACACAACCACTGTGCTCCAAACCAAAGTCCTGAATATCCACTCACCCGTGCACTCTGTCCTGCAATGAGCTGGTCATCCTCAGTCTGAACACTTGTCCGGCTACGCACATCATAATCTTCTTGCTCAAAGTCTGAATCATCCTCTAATTCTTCTGGGGTCTAAAAATACAGAGGAAAAGAGAAAAATCAGCATACAGATCTCCCTAAACTTATAATGGGATTAAATTCCAACAAACCCACTGTAAGTTAAAAATATCTTAAGTCAAAAATGCATTCAATGCACTAACCTACTGAATATCATAGCTTAGTCTGTGTGCACATGTGTGTTCAGTCATGGCTAACTCTTTGTGATCCCATAGACTGTAGCACACGAGGCTCCCCTATCCATGGGATTTCCCAGGCAAGAATACAGGAGTGGGTTGCCATTTCCTTCTCTAAGGCATCTTCCCAACCCAGGGATTGAACCTGCGTCAGTGGCATCTCCTGAATTGGCAGGTGGATTATTTATCAAGAGCACTATCTGGGAAGCCATAGTTTAGACTCAGTTCAGTTCAGTTCAGTTGCTCACTTATGTCTGACTTTGCAACCCCATGGACTGCAGTAAGCCAGGCTTTCCTGTCCATCATCAACTCCTGGAGCTTGCTCAAACTCATGTCCATTGAGTTGGTGATGCCATCCAACCATCTCATCCACTGTCATCCCATTCTCCTCCCACCTTCAATCTTTCCCAGAATCAGGATCTTTCCAATGAGTCAGTTCTTCCTATCAGGTGGCCAAAGTATTGGAATTTCAGCTTCAGCATTAGTCCTTCCAATGAATATTCAGGACTGATTTCCTTTAGGATTGACAGGTTGGATCTCCTTGCTGGCCAAGGGACTCTCAAGAGTCTTCTCCAACACCACAGTTCAAAAGTATCAATCCATTGGTGCTCAGCTTTCTTCATGGTCCAACTCTCACATCCATACATGACTGCTGGAAAAACCATAGCTTTGACTAGATGGACTTTTGTTGGCAAAGGAATGTCTCTGCTTTTTAATATGCTGTCTAGGTTGGTCACAGCTTTTCTTCCAAGGAGCAACTATCTTTTAATTTCATGGCTGCAGTCACCATCTGCAGTGATTTTGGAGCCCAAAAAAAGAAAGTCTATCTTTGTCTCCATTGTTTCCCCATCTATTTGCCATGAAGTGATGGGACCAGATGCTATGATCCTAGTTTTCTGAATGTTGAGTTTTAAGGCAACTTTTTCAGTCTCATCTTTCACTTTCTTTCTGCCATAAGGGAAGTGTCAGCTGCATATCTGAAGTTATTGATATTTCTCCTGGCAATCTTGATTCCCGCTTGCGCTTCATCCAGCCTGGCATTTCACATGATGTACTCTGCATATAAGTTAAATAAGCAAAGTAACAATATACAGCCTTGAAATACTCCTTTCCCAATTTGGAACCAGTCTGTTGTCCCATGACCAGTTCTAACTGTTGCTTCTTGACCTGCATACAGATTTCTTAGGAGGCGGGTGAAATGGTTTGCTATTCCTATCTCTTGAAGAATTTTCCACAGTTTGTTGTGATCCACACAGTCAAAGACTTTAGTGTAATCAATGAAGCAGAAGTAGATATTTTCCTGGAATTCTTTTGCTTTTTCTATGATCCAAAGGATGTTGGCAATTTCCTAACCTACCTTAAAAGTGCTCAGAACGCTTACAATAGCCTATTAGTTGGGCAAAATTGTCTAAGACAAAGCCTTCTTTATAATTAAGTATTTACTATCTCATGTCATTTACTGAATACTCTATTAAAAGTGAAAAACAGAATGGTTTTCTGGGTACAGGATAGTGTAAGTGGATCTGCTGTTTACCCGTATTATTGTGTGGCTAACTGGGAGCTGCGGCCTCTGTGTTCACACACTAATAATGGAAACATGCTTCAGGTACCTTTGATTTGCCTATCATTGTTTTCTAAGTGCTTTACATACACTAACTCATACACTTTTCTTGATAGTCCTATGACATACACACTATTTTCTCCATTTACATATACAAAAACTGAGGCGTGAAAAGATACACCTTGTTCAGAGTCTTCTAAAGCATGCAGTTTGACACATATACTCAAAAGTCCTGTGCTCTGTTAATTTTAAGAGGATAAACTCAGGAGGAGGCAAGGATGGTACAGGGAGGAAAGACAATGTCTTCATGTGAGATTCTCTGCATAATTATCTTTAGTCTGAAAGCTGATTGTCACCCACAACTTGGCAAACAGTAACACCATCTCTCAGGGCTGTGTCTTTCCGAAGGAAGGAGCAGACCATAAGCAGTACGACAATGCAGGTGCCTGCTGCCCATCTAAAAGGGCACATTTTAATTTTGCTGGTTTCTTTGGCTATCTCAGTGTAATTAATCAGGTGTGGTTATTGATGAAGTCTTGAGATTGGTCAGACAGGCATAAAATGGGGTCTTTGGTGCCAATATCACATTCTGCCTAGTAATTTTCCAGGCTGTGGCATATCCCTCTTGTTTTCCTTCTCTTTTACCACCAACTTTATTAATATTCACTCACTCATCTACAGATGTTCAATTTTTTTCCCTAGGAATATTAAAAGCAAGAGGTTTTGTTCCCAGTCTTTATTAACTCAAGCAGGGGTGGAGTGGGCAAACCAGTTCACATAACTGCTGGAATTTTCATTGTGGACAGAGACAAGCATCTCTGTTCATTTCTCACTTCTCTGGAGTGTGCTGAGGAACAATTACAGCAAGTTGGTAAATTCTGCTGACAGATGAGCTGACAAGATTGCACACACTTCTCATCATTAGATTTTGAAAAGGAGAGTGAAAAATAAAATGGAAAACCTCACTCAACAGAAAAAAGGAGAAAATGACAGTGCCTATAGTACTGTGTCCAAACATTTCAGTGATCTGTGTGTTCAGTAGATGAGTCAATGGCAAGCCCAACCTGGCAGCATAAGGCTCATAATGAGGAGTTCGTATTCAAGTGGTTATGGCTCAGGAACTAAAATAAAGTTTCAAAATGAAACTATACATCCAGGGGACCTGAACATTTGGGGCCTAACTCTGCCACTGATATGTGTTTTTCACAAGCCACTTATAGTTTTCCTGCTTTTCTGTGTCCTCACTCATAAAATAGATAGTAACTGCTACTTGTCCTGCCTGCTTCACAGAATTCTAGCATCAAATATATACAAAAAAGCTTGGTAAACAATACAAATAAAGTAATAAGTGACAGTGATCATTATTATGATTAATAATAAAACATACACCTAATAACAACAATTACAATCACCATCATCACAGGGATCATTTTTTACTACCCACTATGGGTCGGGTGGGCTTTCCAGCTGGCTCTGTGGTAAAGAATATACCTGCCAATATAGGAGACATATGTCAATCCCTGCGTTGGGAAGATTCCCTAGAGAAGGAAATGGCAACTCACTCCAGTATTCTTGCCTGGAAATAATTCTTGCCTGGAAATTTTGCCTAGAAATAATAGACAGAGGAACCTGACAGGCTACAGTCCATAGGGTCACAAAAGAGTTGGATACAACTTAGCCACTGAACAACAACATGGGTCAGTCAACCATTCAACTAAAGGATGTAATCCTTACAATGACCTAATGAAATGAACTTAATCCCAATTTAACAGAGGCATAAACAGGTTCAGAGTAGTTAGGTAAATTTTCCAAGCACCACACCTGGCCAGTCAAGGGTTCCGTAGCTTTCAACCTTTACAAGTACCATCAAGCAAATGGATGAGATTGAAATATTTTCTTGCGCCTAATCCATGTAGTGAACCCATTCAAACTACCCATATAAATTATTATGTGCATGTGGAGTTTTCTGAGTGCATGTAAATATGTCTCCTATTCATGCTGTCATTTTTAAAATAGTGTTATTTTTTGGTTGGTCAAGGATCCCCATAAATTAAAGGAGACATGGAAAAGCAGGGAGGGTCTGAAAATGGGCCAGGAGATTTGTATCATTAGATGATATCCTAGGGTAAAAGGAATAGAAAAAATATGCAACTCATTGGACTAGAGACTGGCGACCTGAGGTGAACCCTCAGTTCTGCCCTTACGTGCTCCCAGGGGAGGCTTTTTTTTATGACGTGAGAGAATCACTTTGGTCTAGTCTTGGTTCCATGATTCTACTAGCAATGTATCTAGCCTATAAAATATCTTCCTTCTAAGAGTCTATCAGCTTAACGTGTGCCTTATACAGAGGTTCAAGAATATCGTGTAACTTGTCTATAATCACACCACATACTATCTGCAGAATAGGATCAATCTACCTGCATCAGCTTCCCAATCAAATTCTCAATCTTCTCTACAACAGCTTCAGTAAGGAAGCAAAATGAGAAAAGTTTGAAAAATTTACAGTCATTTCACCAGGACATGTGAAAAATGTGACTTGTATGTGTGTGTGTGTGCGCCCACGCATATGTGCTCAGTCATGTCTGACTCTGTATGGATTGTAGCCCCACCAGGATCCCCTGTCCATGGGATTCTCCAAGCAAGAATACTGGAGTGGTTGCCAATCCCTCCTCCAGGGGATCTTCCCACCCAGGGATCAAATCTGCATATCTTGCATCTCCTGGATTGGCAGGTGAATTCTTTACCACTGTGGCACCTGGGAAGCCCCCAAAATGTAGTAAGGACTATTTAAAGGATTGGCTCATACACAAATTAGTTTCACTGGGAGCAGAAAGATGAAATCGTAAGTTGGCAACCACAACAGGAGACTTTGAGTGATGCATGAAGAAGGATTTCTCAACAGATCTCTAATCACTGCAATATCCTGAACACTAGAAAGTTGAATTAAAAATTTCCTGACCCAATATAGAAAAAAATCTCCCTCATCAGGACTGATCAGCCTCTGGCTTCTCTAACCATTTTTACCCTGGAGGCCACCTAGCTTAGCCCCTTTTTTCTGCTCTTACCCCATACTTTGTATTTTCTCCAGTATAACCAGGATACTCCATTTAAGATCTAACTCAGATCATGCTATTCCCCTGCTCAGAAAACTTCAATGGCTTCCATCACACATTTAGTATGGTTCTTAGGCCACATGTGTCATTCTCTCTGTCTGGAACACATTTCCCTGAGTACTTTTATGGCTTGTTAACCTCCTCCTTCTCTAAATCTCTTCCCAAATGTCACCCAGTGCACTTCTGTGGTAGCTCAGATGGTAAAGCATCTGTCTGCAATGCAGGAAACCAGTGTTTGATCACTAGTTCAGGAAGATCTTCTGGAGAAGGGAATGGCCACCCACTCCAGCCAGTATTCTTGCCTGGAGAATTCCATGAACAGAGGAGTATGGCAAGCTATATATAGTACATAGGGTTGCAAAGAGTCGGACATGACTGAACAACTAACACACTCGATCACCCTTTACAAAACCCACCCCCATCCTATGCTTTATCCTCTCAATAGTTTGTTGGTTTTCTCTATGGCACATCAACTAATATATCTACTTGTTTATTCTCTGTCTCCCACCAAAGGAATATAAATTCTTGACTGGCCCTAACAATTTAGTGCCTGTTGCATATTGTATTACTTCTCAAACCTTGGAATACTATTGCACATCCATTGAGCTTGATTTTTATCACAGCAACAACCAGAAACGCTGCACCACAAATACATGGTGTGATCAATATATGATCAAAAGGAATGAACCAACCTAATTTTAAACTGTGAACTACCTTCAGCTAATATTTCTCATGGTGTCTGAGAGATATGTATGTGTTTCCCTTGACATTTTAAAATATCTTGCAATGCTCCAGGGCATCTTCATGCCCATTTTGGGAGATGTGAAGTTAAGCTGTAGAATCTTATCTGAATCCTGTCTTAGGTCCTACTGTCTCTCTTTCCTGCTTTCAGAAGTTTCACATGCAACAGAATTAATGGGTTCCAATGACAAAAGTTCATTGTATAGATACTGTTCTAGATTTTTTCATGGTCATTCTATGACAGGTAACTATTTTCCTTTTTGAATACAGCTATTCTGACACCAAGATATTATCATCTTTTGTGCTACCCACCTACTTTACTTTACAACATTAAATGTTTAACTTCTTGTGTATTAAATATACCCTTGATCCTCCTTATTTGAAGATTTTTTATTTGAGAATTTGCCTACTCACCAAAGTTTTTCTGTAATCCCTAAATTAATATTTTTGTAGTAATTCAGAGATGTGTGTGTATACAATATGGCAAAAACTTTTGATTCACCCAACATGCAAATTTCCAGCTGAGGTCAAACAGCACAATCTTCTGCTTTCTTATTTCAACTCTTATACTATAAATAAGTAACCTTTTTTTCAGTCTGTTTAGTGCCACATTTTTCATTTTTGTCCTTTGTGTTATTTCTCTGCTTAAAATGGCTTCCCACTGTAGTGCTGAGGTGTTCTTTAGAATTCCGAAATGCAAGAAGGTTATGTTGCACCTTCCAGAGAAAATGTGTGATTGGCTATCCCTGGTGGCTCAGATGATAAAAATCTGCCTATGTTGCAAGAGACCTGGGTTCAATCCCTGGGTCAGAAATATTCCCTGGAGAAGGACATGGCAACCCACTGTAGTATTCTTATCTGGAGAATCCCATGGACAGAGGAGCCTAGTGGGCTACAATCCACGGGGTCACAAAGAGTTGGACACGACTGAGTGGCTACACTGTTTTCTTTCTTTTTCATTCTTTTGGCTATGAGTTCAATGTATATGTATCAACAATATACATTAAATAAAATGTCTTTAAGCAAAAACACACATTAAACAAGCTAATAAATTGATCAGTTGATGAAGATGTGACCAGAGACTCACAGGAACCTAACCTTGAATTTCCCCTAGGAGCAATGATTCCATATTCCTTAATTCAGAATTCACTGAAGGCAACTACCACAAATAATGAAAATCAAATAAATTCTGGTGAGCCATATTTGCTTATTCATTTTTTAAACTACTATGTTAAGGTAATCAGAAAATTCCTATGTAGCTAATAGATCACCAAGGACAAGCCTCAGCAAGAAGCAAACAAAAAAAGCAGTATGAAAGAGAAGCAGGGTTAACCTGCTCCCAAAGAGAAGTAAGAGCCCAAAAGGTGAGGTTGAAATACCAGAAAGACAAGCCTTGTTTGCTTCAGAGGGTTGCCTTGAGCTGGCCTGGAGCACCTACATACTAACATTGCCATTAAATATGTATTGATTGCTGAAAGGCAAGGTGATGGGGAATCTGACCTTTCAAGGTCCTTTCTGCATTTATTTTTTGGAAAAATTCTTATTTTTCTAAAGCATAATCAACACTTTGAGAGAGAAGTCATGGCCAGTTTAGCTGGAAAAGAGCTCCACTTGTCTTACTGTCTTCCACACGATTCAGTGCAATGATATTTTAAAGCAGAATTAACTATCATACATAGAAAGCAAACCAAGAATTTAAGTATAAAATGAAGCCATTTTGGTGCTGAAAGGAGAAAGACTTTTAAAATAACAATTTGTACATACCATACATTTCTCCCTTCCTGTTTTAAGTGGTATGAAATCCATCCGATCAAATCACTTGATATGTCAAGATGGAGGAATGACACTTTATGTAACAAAGATATGGCATTTTTACCTAAATTATGTTTTTTTACAGCTCATGAATGAATAAGTGAATGATGGCTATAAACTTGCTCAGCCTCCCAGATGAATAGTTGTCACAAAAATGTGAAGGCTAACAAAGCAGAAAAATGGCAAAAAAGGGAATATGTCTTGAGAATTACAGTGGAATTTAGTGCCAAATGCTTTGAAAACATAACTCTCATGGTCTATTATTTCACAAGTTAGTATATAATGGGAGAAATACAGGTTTAAAAGCCTATTTTTCCTTTCTCCTCTAATTCTCATACTTTTCCCTCTGTCACCTTTCTCTCTCCAGAGGTATCTGTTTCTCTTTCTCCCTAATGCACATTGTATTTTTTTTTAATATTTGCTTTTATTTATTTATTTATTGGCTGTGCTGGGTCTTAATTGTAGCATGGGGAATCTAGTTCCCTAACCAGGGATTAAACTCTGGGTCTCCTGCCTTGGGAGCCTAGAGTCTTAGCCACTGGACCACCAGGGAAGTCCATCACACATAGCATCAAGCACTGTACCAAACAATGCATCACTATGAAAGGAAAAAAAATACAGCTTTTGCTTTCCAAAAGTTCAGCCTAAAGAAGGTCGTTGCTGTCATTTGGTGGCTAATTTGTGTCCAACTCATGACACATGGACTGTAGCCCACCAGACTCCTCTGTCCATGGGATCTCCCAGTCAAAATACTGGAGTGGGTTGCCACTTTCCTTCTTCAGTGGCTAAGTCATGTCCAACTCTTTTGTGACCCCATGAACTGCAGCCCAACCGGCTTCACTGTCCATGGGAGCTCCCAGACAAAAACACTGGAGTAGGTTGCCATTTCCTTCTCCAGGGGGTCTTCCCAACCCAGGGATCAAACACATGTCTCCTGCCAATGCAGGTAGATTCTTTAACACTGGGCCACCAGGGAAGCCTCTAAAGAAAGTAACAGATCTCAAAAAAAAAAAAAAAAATAGTATAAAAATTATGATCACAGCAGAAAGATTTATAGGTAGCTTCTGCTGTGATCATAATCTTTACACTATTTTTTTTTTTTTTTTTGAAGTCTAGAATGATGCTAAAGCTGAAACTCCAGTACTTTGGCCACCTCATGCGAAGAGTTGACTCATTGGAAAAGACTCTGATGCTGGGAGGGATTGGGTGCAGGAGGAAAAGGGGACGACAGAGGATGAGATGGCTGGATGGCATCACCGACTCGATGGACGTGAATTTGAGTGAACTCCAGGAGTTGGTGATGGACAGGGAGGCCTGGCAGGCTGCAATTCATGGGGTCGCAAAGAGTCGGACACGATTGAGTGACTGAACTGAACTGAAAGAATAGAATCAGTGTTTTTGAGGGAGAAAATTTGGAGAAAGAAGATTTGAGCCAGTTCTTGAAAGATAGTAAGAGTTTGACAGATCTAAAATAGGAAAGTTGGAAGAACAGGAAATGGGTCTGACCATCTTGTCCAAAATTGAATTCCACATTGTTATATACATTTAGTACTGTCTGATACAACTTATACAATTCTCTGAACACTTTGAATTAATCATGGAATTATTTTTAAAAAGAGATGTATTTAACATGGAAAATCAAGTTGCTTAAAGACAAGAAGATAAGAATATGCTATGGTTGCTCCTCAGCAAAGAAGCTAGCCAAATGTTTCAGGACAATCATTAATGTCCATGAAGATGAAAGAGAGACTCTTTCTAGTGATGCTCTACTCTGCCTGCTCAGATCACCTTGGAAGCATCATGCTGTGTCTTGGGTACCACAGTCAAAGAGGATACACATAGGTTTAATGACTTCATGATTTCAAGGATACCCAAATTTAGAGAAGAATTAATGCCATACATGAACTCTTTAAAGAACTAAGTGTGTTTTGTCCAGAGAGACCAATAAATCACAGATACTTCTTGAAGTACTGAAGGACTGTACACAGAAAATAAGTTGATTTAAAATAAATTGATTGTTACTGTTTTGCTGTGTTTGAGGGGATGTTGGTTTAGATGCTCAGTGGTCACCCTGAGAGAAAGTTTTTCAAGATGCACTCAGCAATTAACTTATAGTTCATTGAGCAGCCCCAGAGACAAGAAGGAAGGTTGAGGACGGAGATATAGTCTAGGGCTGCCTCATCCAAAATGGTGCCCGCAGATACACGGAGCTATTGAGAACTTTAAATGCAGCTGGTGCCACATGTTGAAATGCTACCTTTGGATATTGACTGAAGTAAGTAAAATATGTTCTTAAAACTAATTTCATCTGTTTTTTTTTTTCCTTATCAACATACCTACTAAAAATTGAAATTGTACATGTGGCTTATATATTTCCATAGGATAGCAAGATGAGCACTGCAGACTCATCATCTCTGCCTCAGTCCTAATAGCCACAAATATATCTGTGTCATCAACCTAAGTTTATTGTATGAAAGAGTTCTGTGGCTAAGAAAAGCATTTGAAACCTACTATACTTAACTGTCAATAAGGCAAAGAGAAAAAGTTCTCAACTTATGATGGAATATTACACAGCTGCTAAATAGAATAAGGTAAGCTATTGTCTTCACAGAGATAGACTAAGGCACACTATGGGCAAACAAAGCAAGTTGTAAGAAATGCTTAACTGAGTTTTGAAATCTGTTATATTGTGTTTTCTCATGTGTGTCTAATCATCTAGGCAATAATTTGGAAGATTCACAGCTACCCAAGATCAGAAGATTGAGGGATGGGAAGATAGTAGGAAAGGTGATAGGAGAGGTTTGCTGAAAGATTATTTAGCCTTATTTACATCTTAATGATCTGTTACAAGAAGAATGTAGCTATCACTTTATTGCATTGTCATTATTATTATCATTATCATGGTCACTAATACTACTATGTGGGGTGATCTTCATTTTCTTTCATCACATGGCTTTCTGATTATAAGGGCAAATGGTGTTAGCAAAGGGGAATGGCAAGGGCACCCCTAAGTGGGTATCAAATTAAGGTAATAATGTGTGGAAGAAGCAGGCAGGACATCACCCTTCAGGACATTCAGTGCTGATCTAGACTTGTTGGGATCACTAATCCCTTAATAAGTAAAAAGTCCCCCTTGTCTGACTAAATGAGGAGCTAAACAGCTTACTACATTAATCTAAATAATCAAGAAAAAATATACAGAGTAAATTCTTTGAGGACCTTATTGGACACTCCAGATCAGCTCCAAGCTACAGAGACCTCACATACCCTGATCATCAGCACAGCCTTTCTGATGTCCCGAACGCCGTCATACACCAGGCGAGAGGCATCGATGAACTCATTCTCCTCGAATGGCTGAGGGACGTTGGCACTCAGGGCTTCAATGGCAACCTCCACTTGTTCAGCAAAGCGTGGCATCACTGGTGTAAACAAAGTGAAAAGCAGTGGATTAGGCAGTCTTTCTTTCATGCTTCCTTGTTTCTCTTAGGGAAGGTGGCAGGCTCTGGGCATTCCAACATTCAAATGGAGCCTGGTGTCCACCTGTCCTGTAGGGGATAGACCCAATTTAGTGATCTTTGTGCCACTTACCTTCAGCAGGGGGAGGAAGTCATTACCCCATGAAAGGTGATGGTCTGCAACAGAGCAAGTTTGTGAAACCTGCCCAAGTTAGTGTGGTATACTATATGTGAGTCCAGGTGTCACTTTATCCTAAGCTGAGTTTCTACTATGAACAAAGCTAGTGGAGGTGATGGAATTCCAGTAGAGCTCTTTCAAATCCTGAAAGATGATGCTGTGAAAGTGCTGCACTCAATATGCCAGCAAATTTGGAAAACTCAGCAGTGACCACAGGACTGGAAAAGGTCAGCTTTCATTCCAGTCCCAAAGAAAGGCAATGCCAAAGAATGCTCAAACTACCACACAATTGCACTCATCTCACACACTAGTAAAGTAATGCTCAAAATTCTCCAAGCCAGGTTTCAGCAGTACGTGAACCATGAACTTCCAGATGTTCAAGCTGGTTGTAGAAAAGGCAGAGATCAAATTGCCAACATCCTCTGGATCATCAAAAAAGCAAGAGAGTTCCAGAGAAACATATATTTCTGCTTTATTGACAGTGCCAAAGCATTTGACTGTGTGGATCACAATAAACTGTGGAAAATTCTGAAAGAGATGGGAATACCAGACCACCTGACCTGCCTCTTGAGAAACCTATATGCAGGTCAGGAAGCAACAGTTAGAACTGGACATGGAACAATGGACTGGTTCCAAATAGCAAAAGGAGTACATCAAGGCTGTATATTGTCACCTTGCTTATTTAACTTATATGCAGAGTACATCATGAGAAACAGTGGGCTGGAAGAAGCAGAAGCTGGAATCAAGATTGCTGGGAGAAATATCAATAATCTCAGATACGCAGATGACACCACCCTTATGGCAGAAAGTGAAGAGGAACTAAAAAGCCTCTTGATGAAAGTGAAAGAGGGGAGTGAAAAAGTTGGCTTAAAGCTCAACATTCAGAAAACGAAGATCATGGCATCTGGTCCTATCACTTCATGGGAAATAGATGGGGAAACAGTGGAAACACTGTCAGACTTTATTTTTAGGGGCTCCAAAATCACCGCAGATTGTGATTGCAGCCATGAAATTAAAAGATGCTTACTCCTTGAAAGAAAAGTTATGACCAACCTAGATAGCATATTGAAAAGCAGAGACATTACTTTGCCAACAAAGGTCCATCTAGTCAAGGCTATGGTTTCTCCTGTGGTCATGCTTGGATGTGAGAGTTGGACTGTGAAGAAGGCTGAGTGCCGAAGAACTGATGCTTTTGAATTGTGGTGTTGAAGAAGACTCTTGAGAGTCCCTTGGACTGCAAGGAGATCCAAGCAGTCCAATCTGAAAGAGATCAGCCTTGGGTGTTCTTTGGAAGGACTGATGCTAAAGCTGAAACTCCAGTACTTTGGCCGCCTCATGCAAAGAGTTGACTCATGGGAAAAGACTCTGATGCTGGGAGGGATTGGGGGCAGGAGGAGAAAGGGACGACAGAGGATGAGATGGCTGGATGGCATCACCGACTCGATGGATGTGAGTTTGAGTGAACTCCGGGAGATGGTGATGGACAGGGAGGCCTGGCATGCTGCGATTCATGGGGTCACAAAGAGTCAGACATGACTGAGCAACTGAACTGAACTGAACTGAAGCTGAGTTTCACTTCTGCTAACTCCTAGCTGTGAAACCTTGACCATGCATTCTTGCTGCTGTTGCTTTTACTCACTAAGTCTTGTCTGACTCTTTGTGACTCCATGGACTGTAGCCCACCAGGCTCTTCTGTCTATGGGATTTCCCAGGCAAGAATACTGGAGTGGGTTGCCATTTCCTTCCTGATCCAGGGATCAAACATTCCTCTCCTGCTTGGCAGGTAGATTCTTTTCCACTGAGGCACCTAGAAAACCTACCATCTTTTCTTAAACCTTGTAAAACTGTTTCTTTGTCTATAAAATATAATAGTAAATCCTACCTTGGGGTTCAGTGAGGTAATGCATACAAATGCACTGGATGGCATCTGTCCTTAAAAACCCTCAATAAATATGCAGCTAATATCAGACACTAAAGTCACAGCTGGTTGAGTAGCAGACTTAGTCTACATCATTGCATAGTAAAATATGAACAAAATGATCCAATCCATTCCACTTCTTTCTGGAATGCAGGTCTTGAGATTTTGAAGGTGGGGAAATGGCTGTGGAGGAAGATTTGTGCAAAGACTGTCTAAGAGAGGAGAGAGAAATCCCAGAATATTCCATCAGAAAGCCTACAGAAAGAGACCAGTGGACTCAGAAATAAATTTGATTCTGTTCCATTTTACCAGGACTTTGTTGATATGCCAGAGGATACATATGAACATTTTAAAATGCAGGCACCTCTTTCCCTAAATGAGGACACCTGCATACAGACTGGAAGTTTGTAGAAAGTACAGTCAGTGGCTACTTAAGAAATGCTGCTGATTCACTGATTTTTGAAAATTATAACTCAATTTTTTCAACTGTTATCTTGTAAAAATCAATTCACATGGCAAATGAAAGCCAGAAGCACAATTTATTTTATTTACAAGGACAATAAAGTAGAAACACCATTCATCTCTTTCCATTTCTGGACTTTCATGCCTGGTTCATCATGATACTCCTTTTCATTCTCAGTTCAGTTCAGTCACTCTGGTGTCTGACTCTTTGCGACCCTATGAACCACAGTACTCCAGGCCTCCTTGTCCATCACCAACTCCTGGAGTCCACCCAAACCCATGTCCATTGTGTCAGTGATGCCATCCAACCATTTTCATCCTCAGTGGATATTTTAACATCCATTTTAATCCCTAGCATGAGAAACTCTGCTAGATTACTTTACTCTCAAGGATCAGAGTAGTCAAGATAAAACACTCCTTAAAAATTGTATTTCTACTAGGAAAAGTCAAATATTATTTTTAAAAGAAGAGTGTTAGAAGAAAACATAGTAACCACTCTTTCAATGGAAATTATCAAAACCAAATCATTGCAAAGGGTAAATTTCCTCTGTGAGTAAATTACTATCATTGGTTCTCTGTACTATTTGAATTTTTCACTTGGGCCTTTGAACTGCTTTTATATGAAAGGAACTGAGAGATATTGACCTGAATTGCTGCTAAATATGATTCAAATAAAAATATATTTCTAAAAACTACCACATTAAGCTAAAACCATTTCACTTATCCATTTGTGTTGGGAATTAACTGTTTTACATGATTAACTAATCTAGATCATTGAGATTGACCTTCTTAAGCATGAAAACAGTTTTGTATGTATCTATCATTTTCATATGAGCATCTTCCTTAAAGTTAAAAATTCCTTTCTTTTCTTAAACCAAATTTTAAATAATATTAATCCCATTCGATATCAAAGCTGTTATCATGGCCATCAACAATTTTACAGATGAGTATGATAGCATCAGTAGCATTTATATGCACAAATCTTTGTCCTTTTTTTAATAACTGATCAATGATTGGTATTCCCACATCTACTTAAGATAAATACTCGTACATATCAATCAGAAAAAAATTAAAAATAGATAAAAGATTAGAAAAGGCACTTCATAGAAACAAAATCCCATATTATTGATAAACACCTAAGATGCTTGACTTCACTGACAACTGGAAAAATTACAATGTAAACAATGAGATATTTCATACTTGTTGGTGGATGGGAAAACAAATTAAGGCTTACAATATACATCTTACTGAGCATGTGAAAAAAGGGTAGTCTTCTACATAGATGGAGAAAAAAATGGCATATGCTTTGTCCAAATCTAGTAAAATGAAACTTTCTAGTCCCAACCAGTAAATTAGAACATTAGCTAGGACATGGCCAAATACTGACTTCTGGGATGATACTGAATGGGAGACTGTTTACATTGGAAGCACAGGAATTTCCTGTTTCTACAGTCACAGCTCTCTTTTGTTAGGTTTAATATTCCAAGAGTTAGTAGTAACAAGAGTTTTATTAAACCTGCAAATAATAAGTGCTTTAAAGGATCAGTTATTGCCAAATCTTAATATTTGTTATACCTTGGGGTACAAGTTGGGTGTAAGTTTTATGAGTCTCTGTTTGTTTGGTATATTTGAATCTTCTCAAATTTCAAATATTTAAAAAGAGATCAATATATTACCCAGAAAGCTGTATCTCTCCTTATAGAATAAGGCTCTGAAAAAAATTAAGTTCTAGTTCATGGCCCAGAACATAGTAGAAATTGATTTGATCCACAGTACTAAGTGAGGAAATCCCTCAGAAACTGTGACTGTGATCACATGCTTAATGTTCCACCTTAAAACCTGCCAGCTGGAAAGCTGAGTCTAGCAGTCCCCATCCCCTCTGCTCTCTGGAGGAAAACCTTTGATTAGAGTCTAAAAGGAAGAGTGGCATTGTATTGCTTTGTTTTGTCTGTTCAAGGTCGTCTTGAGGAGAGCTGGAGAGGAGAAAAATGCAGGAGGTCACAGGCTTTTTCCACATGCCTCTAGCCCTGATCCTCTCAAATGAGAGAGAAGAAAGCTAAACTCTGTGTGTACTCAGTCACTTCAGTCATGGCCGACTCTTTGTGACCCCATGGACTGTAGCCCACCAGGCTTCTCTGTCCATGGGATTCTGAATACCGGAGTGGATTGCCATGTTCTCCTCTAGGGAATCTTCCCAGTCCAGGGAATCTTCCCAGTCCAGGGATTCTCTAGGGAATCTTCCAATTTGTGTCTCTTATGTTCTATGAATTGCAGGCAGATTCTTTAATGCTGAGCCACCAGGGAAACCCCAAGCTAAACTCTAATGGACCATTTCCATAAGGGGCACTCTGGGGCCCAAAACATCACCTGTACTGCTTGGGAACCCCAGGTTTGGAGAAGTGTATTCTGTTTGCTCCAGCATGGAGTGCAGAATCCCACTTGTTAGATTTAAGAGTTAGAGTTTTTGCAGGAACAACAACGTTGTGGATGTGGCATTGTCAGAAGAGGCAGAAACAAGAGACTGCAACAGAAAATACCATCTATTTTCCAAGGAGGAAAAAAAAAATGGTGGAGGAACAGATGTGAAAGCTTTACTTTTCCAAAGAGGTGCTCAAAGGGAAATTTAGCATTAATATTCCAATGACTTATTACACTGCTCAAGCTGGTAAAACCTAGAAGTTGAACCTATTCCATTTGATATTTATATATTATAACAGACAAGACATCTATTTCTCTTACTATAATCAGCATTTTTCAGGTCTGACCCTTAAGAAAATTTTCCTCCATGCTCTGTTGCTAAGTGTATTCAGTACTTATTTATTTAGGGCTTGGTCAACTGCTACCACACTTTAACCAACATACCTTTGCTCTCCCCATTGCTGTTCTATTTTCTGTTTAAGTTTTATCCTCTTTTGTATTTGAAGTAATTAGACAGACAAACAAAAGTTTACAGGACAGTTTGGATTCCTGGGTGGCTCAGTGGCAAAGAATCCACCTGCCAATGCAGAAGACACAGGAGACTCGGGTTTGATTCCTGGATTGCAAAAATCTCCTGGAGGTCCAGCAAGGGAATGGCAATGCACTCCAGTATTCTTGCCTGGAGAATCCCATGGACAGAGGAGCCTGGTGGGCTGCAGTCCACAGAGTAACAAACAGTCAGACATGACAAGTGACTAAGCATGCACGTTCGCACCGGTATTCTTGCCTGGAAAATCCTATGAATAGGGGAACCTGGCAGGTTGCAGTCCACAGGGTCGCAAAGAGTCAGATATGACTTAGCGACTGAATACACACACATGATCCATCATGACAAACCGAAGATTTTACTTTAACTACGTATTCTTCCAGCACTTTAATAGGGTCTGAAACATGAAATACTCTCAAAGTAATACTGCGATAGAAAAAGCCTGAAAGTACTTCCAATATGATGTTATTTCTGCTTTCCACTAAATAGGACAAAACACAGCACTACCTTTGTGAGTCACACATTCTATATTAACAGAATTTCTGATATGGGATTATATAAATAGAAGCTTCTTTCTAATTTCTGAATTACATCCAAAAGTGTAGACACCACATTATTGTTATTTATCATAAATTGTGAATTACTCCTTAATAGCTCATGTCCTGAAAGGGTGATCAAAGTTGGAAATAAACTCTTAAATTCTCCCTGTACTTTTGCATGCAGAGTGCACACTAGGCCACAGAATGACATTACAGGAGTAACGAAATCAGAGTTAAGTATGCATATTAAAATCAAGGTCGCCTCGTTCTAGTGTCGATGGAGATCCTAAACCAGAGGTGAGGAAGATCTAGACTGAATCCTCCTGAGAGACTTCAGCTGTGAAGTTTCAGAGCACAGGGTGAGTCAATAAAATGAACAAAAAGTTGTACTAAAGATGCAAATAAGATTGCTGACAATCATAAGAGCCAATCCAAGGTAAACCGGAGGAGGTGGAAATAAACGGCCAATCCAGGCAACTAGCTCTGAGAAACCACCCAAAATGTCCACACCCTGCTTTAAATCTTCCAATCACTCCTTTCACTATAAAAGGGATAATAAAACCTCTTTATCAAGATAGAAACACAAACATCTTACACCTGCCTATAATTCTTATCTGCCTCTGTCTTCCCACCTATTCCTACCTATATTCAAATGTTTCAATTATACTGAATTACTTCTATGTCTTCAAATATGACAGAGACCATATCAAACCAACATGTCCATGATCAGTGGACTAAATGGACTTTCATACTAAAATATACTTCTCTCTCTGGCCCTGGTCAATACTTCCTCAATCTTCAATAGCCAGATTAGAATCAACTGCCATTGTGAAGGATTCTTTAATTCCCAGACACTCCAAAGTTGGCAGTTCTCTATAATTTTATAGCCTCTTAATTATTCCTGCACTAATATAGTACTTGATACAATCCAATAGGATTGTTTAGTGCACTCTACTTCTGTATGACAACTTCTGGGAGTCACTTTTAGGCAGAGACCATATCTTCCTCATTAATTGCATCTGAAGCTCATATTATACTTCTAGTATAGCTCATAAATTCATATGGAAGAAGGATGGGAAGTGGAAGAATGGGACACAGGAAGGAAACTGTCATTGAATATTTCAGGAACAAAATGAGCAGTATCACATTCCACATATTAAGTTTCTCTCTGCCCGTCACTTCCTATTAATTCAGTGATTTTATTTAAAAAATTTCATAAGTTATTGTTGTTGTTTGATAGCTAAGTAGTGTATGACTCTGTGACCCCATAGATTGCACCATGCCAGGCTTCTCTGTCTTTCACTGTCTCCTGGAGTTTGATCTAATTCATGTCCATTGAGTCGGTGATGTTATCTAACCATCTCATCCTCTGCCTCCACTTTCTCCTTTTGCCTTCAAACTCTCCCAGCATCAAGGTCCAAATGAGTCAGCTCTTCACATCAGGTAGCCAGTGTATTGAAGCTTCAGCTTTGGTCCTTCCAATGGATATTCAAGGTTGATTTCCTTTAGGGTTGAATGGTTTTATTTCCTTGCAGTCCAAGGGACTCTCAAGAGTCATCACCAGCACCATGATTCGAAAGCATCAGTTCTTCAGTGCTCAATCTTCCTTATGGTCCAACTGTCACATCTATACATGACTACTAGAAAAACCACAGCTTTGAGTATACAGACTTCTGTTGGCAAACTCATGTTTCTACTTTTTAATACACTATGTTTCTAAACGTAGAAACCTAGACATTTCTAGACATGTCTCTCATAGGTTTCTTCCCAAGGAGTAAGTGTCTTTTCATTTCATGGCTGCAGTCACTGTCTGTAGTGATTCTGGAACCAAAGAAAAGAAAATCTGTCACTGCTTTCACTTTTTCCCCTTCTATTTGCCATGAAGTAATGGAACCGGATGCCATGATCTTAGATTTTTTAATGTTGAGTTTTAAGCTAGCTTATTCACTCCCTTATTTTACCCTCACCAAGAAGCTCTTTAGTTCCTCTTCACTTTCTGCCATTAGAGTAGTAACATCTGCATATTTGAAAAGTTGATATTTCTCCAAACAATCTTGATTCTACTTGTGCGTCATCCAACCCAGCATTTTGCATGATGTACTCTGCATAGAAGGCAAATGAGCAGGTTGACAATACGCAGTCGTGACATAGTCGTTTCCCAAATTTTAACCAGTCAGTTGTTCCATGTCTGGTTCTAACTGTTGCTTCTTAACCTGCATATAGGTTTCTCTGGAGGCAGGTAAGGTGGTCTGGTATTTCTATCTCTTTAAGAATTTTCCACAGTTTGTTGTGATCCCCACAATCAAAGGCTTTAGTGTAGTCAATGTGGAGAAGGAAATGGCAACCCACTCCAGTATTCTTGCCTGGATAATCCAGTGGACGGAGGAGCCTGGTGGGCTGTGTCCATAGAGTCGCACAGAGCTGGACACAACTGAAGTAACTTAGCATGCATGCATTGGAGAAGGAAATGGCAACCCACTTCAGTATTCTTGCCTGGAGAATCCCAGGGACAGAGGAGCTTGGTGGGCTGCCATCTATGGGGTCACACAGAGTTGAACATGACTGAAGTGACTTAGCAGCAGCAGCAGCAGCAGTGTAGTCAATGAAGTAGTAATAGATGTCTTTTCTGGAATTCCTTTGCTTTCTCCATAATTCAACAGATGTTGGCAATTTGATCTCTGGTTCCTCTGCCTTTTCTAAATCCAGCTTTACATCTAGAGTTCTCAGCTCATGTACTTCTGAAGTTCAGCTTGAAGGAATTTGAACATTACCTTGCTAGGATGTTAAATGAGCACAGTTGTATGATAGTTTGAATACTCTTTGGAATTACCCTTCTTTGGGATTGAAATGAAAACTGATATTTTCCAGTCCTGAGGCCCCTGCTGAGTTTTCCAAATTTCCTGAAATATTGGGTGCAACAATTTCACAACATCATCTTTTAGGAATTTTAGATAGTTCCATTGGAATTCCATCACTTTCACTATGTTTGTTCATAGCAATGCTTCCTAAGGCCCACTTGATTCCATACTTCAGAATGTTTGGCTTTAGGTGAGTGACCACACTATAGTGATTATCCAGGTCAATAAGACCTTTTCTGTACAGTTTTTCTGTGTATTCTTGCCACCTCTTCTTAATTTCTTTTGCTTCTATTATGTCCTTGCTGTTTCTGTCCTTTATCTTGCCCATCTTTGCATGAAATAATCCCTTAATCTCTCCAATTTCTTGAAGAGATCTCTAGTCTTTCCCATTCTACTGTTTTCCTCTATTTCTTTGCAGTATTCATTTAAGAATGCTTTCTTATCTCTCTTTGCTATTCTCTGAAACTCTGGATTAAGTTGAGTATATCTTTCTCTTTTCCCCCTGATTTTCACTTGTCTTCTTTCCTCAATTATTTGTAAAGGCTTCTCAGACAACCATTTTGCCTTCTTTCATTTCTTTTTCTTTAGGATGTTTTTAATTAGTGCCTCTTGTACAATGTTACATGCAGAGTACATCATGAGAAACGCTGGGCTGCAAGAAGCACAAGCTGGAATCAAGATTGTCAAGAGAAATATCAATAACCTCAGATATGCAGATGACACCACCCTTATGGCAGAAAGTGAAGAGGAATAAAAAGCCTCTTGATGAAAGTGAAAGAGGAGAGTGAAAAAGTTGGCTTAAAGCTCAACATTCAGAAAACGAAGGTCATGGCATCTGGTCCCAACACTTTATGGCAAATAGATGGGGAAACAGTGGAAACAGTGTCAGACTTTATTTTGGGGGGCTCAAAAATCACTGCAGATGGTGAGGGCAGCCATGAAATTAAAAGATGCTTACTCCTTGGAAGGAAAGTTATGACCAACCTAGATAGCATATTGAAAAGCAGAGACATTACTTTGCCAAAAAGGTTCATCTAGTCAAGGCTATGGTTTTTCCAGTAGTCATGCATGGATGTGAGAGTTGGACTATGAAGAAAGCTGAGAGCTGAAGAATTGATGCTTTTGAACTGTGGTGTTGGAGAAGACTCTTGAGAGTCCCTTGGACTGCAAGGAGATCCAACCAGTCTATTCTAAAGGAGATCAACCCTGGGTGTTCTTTGGAAGGAATGATGCTAAAGCTGAAACTCCAGTTCTTTGGCCACCTCATGCGAAGAGTTGACACATTGGAAAAGACTCTGATGCTGGGAGGGATTGGGGGCAGGAGGAGAAGGGGACGACAGAGGATGAGATGGTTGGATGGCATCACCGACTCGATGGACGTGAGTTTGAGTGAACTCTGGGAGTTGGTGATGGACAGGGAGGCCTGGCGTGCTATAATTCATGGGGTCACAAAGAGTTGGACATGACTGAATGACTGAACTGAACTGTACAATGTTACAAATCTCCATACATAGTTCTTTAGGCACTCTGTCTACCAGATCTAATCCCTTGAATCTATTCATCACCCCCACTCTGTAATCATAAAGAATTTGATTTAGGTCATGCCTGAATGGCCTGGTGGTTTCCTCTACTTTCTTCAATTTAAGATCTTAGCCACTCAGCTAAGCTGTGCTGATCTCCTGACCCAAAGAAACTATGAGATGGTAAATGCTTGTAATGTTAATCTATTAAGCTTTGGGGCGATGTGTTACACAGCAATAGTTAACTAATAGAATATGCTATGCCAGAGGTAGAAATAACAGTAAAAATAGTCAACAAGACAGATTTATATTTCTATTCACTTGAAGCAATTATGTTGGTTTAGGGTACTGGTATATTTATGGCACCAAAGCAGGAGATTAACTGACTCTTGATATTTGAAGATTATATTTATTTATTTATATTTATTTATTATTTATATAATAAAGCATATTTATTATTCAATTTGAGCCTCAGCTTACTCAAATGTGAAAGAGCTGGGCTTCAGGTTTTAGGTAAGGTTTTAAAAAATAATCCACTCAACAAATTTTATATACATTACATGTAAAAACAAGTAGTACTTAGCCACTGGAATAAAGTGGCAAATAAATATGATCTTGCCTTCAAGGAATAAAAAAGTGGGATGTATATAAGAAGCTGACCATCATGCTAGGCACATAATATTCACAGTAAATGGTTCTTCACATCATGACCCTGTGTATCTACCCATCCATGCTCCCTTTTCTTTGTTTACAGCAAGTGAAATTACCCAGTGCCTTTGGCTAGCACTTGGAGGTACAACTACATGATTTATCACTAAAAAGTGGCTCTTGTGAGAGGGAAGTGAACTGAAAATGGCACACAAATTTGTTCTCAAATCTTTGAAAATTGGAAAGTTGGTACAATTTACCCTGAAAACAGTTTCCCTGCTTTTATACCTTTCTCTCTCCTTGGCAGGACTACATCATCCTTCTGATGGCTTTGCATTTTTAATAATGAATTTCCTATGAAATCTGCCTTCAGGACAAGATTTTATAAACTCACTCTTAGAATTTTCATTTTATCTTCATTGCCAAGAAAGTCAGTGTTAAACACTATATTCCAATATGACCTCACTCAGATTCATGAGGAAAGAAAATCTTTAAAACTTAAGAGACATTATCAAAAAGCTCATAACTAGAAAAAAAAATCAAACCCAGCTTCCTTAGCTCAAATTGGACACACTTTGTATAAAACCTGCCAACTTAACATAATATTCTTATGAAAGTGTTTTCCTTCTATCTCAAATGCATACTATTATATATTAGCTGGTTGATTGGATTTGAATCTTGAGGAAAGTATCCTCAAATGTTTTTTAAATGTGGAGGAGGAAGTATGGAAATAATATTTAAATGCTCTCAAATCAAAGTATACTCTCTCTGAAGCAGTGATACATTAACTTTCACTGTGCTTTCTCTTGGTAACTCTTAATCAAGCTAAAGGCAAAGGAGAAAAGGAAAGATATACCCATTTGAATGCAGAGTTCCAAAGACTAGCAAGGAGAGATAAGAAAGCCTTCCTTGGTGATCAATGCAAAGAAATAGAGGAAAACAATAGAATGGGAAAGACTAGAGATCTCTTCAAGAAAATTAGAGATATCCATGGGAACATTTCATACAAACATGGACACAATAAAAGGCAGAAATTATATGGGCCTAACAGAAGCAGAAGATATTAAGAAGAGGTGGCAAGAATACACAGAATAACTATACAAAAAAGATCTTCATGACCCAGATAACCACGATGGTGTGATCACTCAATTAGAGCCAGATATCCTGGAATGTGAAGAAGTCAAGTGGGCCTTAGGAAGCATTACTACAAACAAAGCTAGTGGAGGTGATGGAATTCCAATGGAGCTATTTCAAATCCTGAAAGATGATGCTCTGAAAGTGCTGCACTCAATATGCCAGCAAATTTGGAAAACCCAGCAGAGGCCACACGACTGGAAAAGGTCAGTTTTCATTCAAATTCCAAAGAAAGGCAATACAAAAGAATGCTCAAACTACTGCACAATTGCACTCATCTCACATGCTGGCAAAGTAAGGCTCAAAATTATCCAAGTCAGGCTTCAACAGTATGTGAACTGTGAAATTCCAGGTGTTCAAGCTGGTTTTCGAAAAGACAGAGGAGCTATTGATCAAATTGTCTAGAAAAAGCAAGAGAATTCCAGAAAAACATCTACTTCTGCTTTATTGATTACTCCAAAGTCTTTGTGTAGATCACAATAAACTGTGGAAAATTCTAAAAGAGATAATACTAGACCACCTTACTTGCCTTCTGAGAAATCTGTATGCAGGTCAAGAAGTAACAGTTAGAACTGGACATGAGACAACAGACTGGTTCCAAATAGGAAAAGGAGTACGTCAAGGCTGTATATTGTCACCCTGCTTATTTAACTTCTATGCAGAGTACATCATGTGAAACGCTGGGCTGGAAGAAGCACAAGCTGGAATCAAGAATGCCAGGAGAAATATCAGTAACCTCCAATATGCAGATGACACCACCCTTATGGCAGAAAGTGAACAGGAACTAAGGAGCCTCTTGATGAAAGTAAAACAGGAGAGTGAAAAAACTGGCTTAAAACTCAACATTCAAAAAATGAAGATCATGTCATCTGGTCCCATCACTTCATGGCAAATAGATGGAAAAACAGTGGAAACAGTGACAGACTTTCTTTTCTTGGGCTCCAAAATCACTGCAGATAGTGACTGCAGCCATGAAATTAAAAGACACTTGCTCCTTGGAAGAAAAGCTATAACCAACCTAGACAGTATATTAAAAAGCAGAGACATTACTTTGCCAACAAAGGTCCATCCAGTCAAAGCTATGGTTTTTCCAATAGTCATGTATGGATGTAAGAGTTGGACTATAAAGAAAGCTGAGCACTGAAGAATTGATACTTTTGAATTGTGGTGTTGGAGAAGACTCGAGAATCCCTGGACTACAAGGAGATCCAACCAGTCCACCATAAAGGAAATTACTTTGGCAACTTGATGTGAAGAACTGACTCACTGGAAAAGACCCTGATGCTGAGAAAGATTGAAGGCAGGGTGAGAAGGGGATGACAGAGGATGAGATGGTTTGATTGCATCACCGACTCAATGAGCATGATTTTGAGCAAGCTCCGGGACTTGGTGATGGACAGGGAAGCCTGGCTAATTGCAGTCCATGGGGTCACAAAGAGTCAGACAGGACTGGCGACTGAACTGAACTAAATCAAGGTGGGAAATGATGAGCTGTGGAAGCCAGGAGCCAGGACAAAAGAAGTCCAGTTTAATCTGTCCCCTATTCCCTCGTGACTATTTGTCAGCTGTTTCTACCTCTCCAGAAAACCATCAGCATCGTCCTGGTTAGTCCAAATTCTTTCATACCATGTACATTCCTAGACTTTCTTTCGTCAGAATCAGTCATCTGTTCCCTCTGTGGGAGTTCCTAAAAGCTGCCATTTTCATAAACTCATGTTTGGAAAATTATAATGTACATTTCAAACATCAAAATCAAATTCAAGTTCCAGAAGGCCATACATAACCCATGAGCTGAATTGTTTGATGAAAGATGAAAAGGGACTGCTTAGAAGAAGGAAAAAAATTCTTCTAAATTCTATCCACAATAACTACCCTAAGAGAATCAGTCAGCATGCATCTGCTTTTGTCTAGACACAAATTCCTTTCCCCAGGGAAAGAAAATGCTTGCTTGGAAAATTCTTACATTTTATAATAAGCATTTCAAAAATAATCACAAATGCTTTATAAGAGAAAAGGATGGCATATTTAATTCTGAAGCTTAAGGAATGAATAAAAAATTGAACATGATGCCTTATTTAGCTACACTGTTTGTGGAAACCAAGATTGATAAATAGTTAATTTGGTACCTGTGAGCCTTTAAAATTTAGAATGACATAAGATAAATGCTAAGAATTTATTGATTCTGATCTTGATCATTAAGTGTGTAATTTTTAGAAAAGGTATAACCCCTAAAATAAGGTATTATACTATGTCAATTATGTTTTCCATTTATATGAATAAACATTTTTGAGCTTTGATTCTCATCAAGGTTGGAGGAAATGAAGAAGTAGTCTCAGATCTCAAGGGGTTAAAATTAAATTAAGAAGCAACACACACACACAGATAGAGACTCAGAAAACAGAGAGACACCTTAAGACAGAGAAATGGACAAACAGAGTTTGCAACACAGGGCAGTATACAGTAGGGGCCTAATGAGTGACAGTGAGTAATGGGGCACAGAGGAGTAGGATCGGCTGGTATGGTTACAGAAGACTTCACTCCCTCTCTAAGAAGAAACCAGCTAGTGTTAGAAAACTGGTAAAATAGAAAGTCAAACCAGGTAAAGAGGTCATTTTGGGGTCACTTAGATCAGAATATGGGAGACCCAGGTGGTTCAGGTGATAAAGAATCTGCCTGTGATGCAGGAGACCCAGGTTTGATCCCTGGATCAGGGAAGATCCCTGGAGAAGGGAATGGCTACCTACTCCAGCATTCTTGCCTGGAGAATTCCATGGACTGAGGAGACTGGTGGGATACAATCCATGGGGTCACTTTCACTTTCGCCAGAATATACAGAATTTTTCTGGTTCTTACATCCATCTGTTATCCCAGTTTTAAGTATAGTTTCTTATTTTTCCTAATCAGATTATTATATTTCTGGAATATCCTAATGATGCCCCCCTACTAGTGACTGATGACAAATTCCTAATTTCTTTGATTCAAATCCTTATCACTGGTGTGGTAGGGATTCTGGCTGAAAGAAATCTATTATTGCCTCACTTGTGCCCAATTAATGCATCTTGGCCACCACTTCCTGTGGACACCAGCACTGGCCCTTCTGACACTCCATTACCACTACCATGGATATCCATGATATCCTTGAAATGACAAAGAACCGTCATGTCTTGTGTAGTCCCTAAGATTCTGAGGTCCGTCTAGTCAAGGCTATGGTTTTTCCTGTGGTCAGGTATGGATGTGAGAGTTGGACTATGAAGAAGGCTGAGTGCCAAAGAATTGATGCTTTTGAACTGTGGTGTTGGAGAAGACTCTTGAGAGTCCCTTGGACTGGAAGGAGATCCAACCAGTCCATTCTGAAGGAGATCAACCCTGGGATTTCTTTGGAAGGAATGATGTTGAAGCTGAAACTCCAGTACTTTGGCCACCTCATGCGAAGTGTTGACTCTGATGCTGGGAGGGATTGGGGGCAGGATGAGATGGCTGGATGGCATCACTGACTTGATGGACGTGAGTCTGAGTGAACTCCAGGGTTGGTGATGGACAGGGAGGCCTGGCGTGCTGCAATTCATGGGGTCGCAAAGAGTCGGACACGACTGAGCGACTGAACTGAACTGAACTGAACTGAAGATTCTGAGAATATGATGTAACTCAGTAAGAACTGGAAATTCATGTCTTCCTTTTTAGTTTTACTTTGAAAATTGGACACTAGAAAAGGGCTGTTTATTTCACTGTGTTGTTCCTTAAGTGTATAACTGTGAGCCATCCTATATCCACCCTATGCCATCTCCACTTCCATGTTGGAAATTTATTATCAGGCTAAAATTGTTTCTCTTCCTTTCTCAAATTGTATTTATCTCAGATGGTTCTAGAGTTAAACTACCTAGAGTCCCTCTCCCTGAGAGAGCTGGTCATGTCTAATTCTAGCAGAACATATTGTGTACAAACCAGTCAGCATAGAGAAGATATTTTCATATTTCTGCATTGCATGGAACTAACTTTCTGAGCAAAAATGACTGGTAACCTGGTTCAAGGGATAATTCAATAGAAGTTCTAAAATGGTAAAATAAAATGGTAAAAATTTACAGGTTATAATTTTTTGGCATATCAATTATACCTCGGTAAAGAAACAAGGGACTATGTTTAAACTAGTATAGGTATTTTTGAAAGCAGAGTCCCCAGACAAACGATATGTCATAAGGAATATGAACTCTCTAATAGAGGGACTTCCCTGGTGGCTCAGACAGTAATGCGTCTGCCTACAATGCGGGAGATTCGGGTTCGATCCCTGGATCAGGAAGATCCTCTGAAGAAAATGGCAACCCACTCCAATATTCTTGCCTGGAAAATCCCATGGACAGAGGAACCTGGTAGGCTACAGTCCATGGGGTCGCAAAAAGTCGGACATGACTGAGCGACATCACTTTCACTTTCTCCCCAGAGATATGCATTTACATTTCAAAAGGGAATGAAGCCACAGGAACCATTCATTTGTATTCCAAAGAGTTGTAACAACCTGGGGAATCTTTCCTGAAGGGAGTTTATTAACATTAAAGAGTGAAGGTTTTTCTCTCCTCCTCAGGACAGGGAGGGAGGCAGCTGAACAATTCCTATATAAACTCCCAGATTTATAATTTTGTGGTTCTTTTCGTGTAGTATGGACCTCCTTCATGTAGGCGGAATTTATCTGAAAAGTAGAATGAAGCGCAGGGAAGGTTCTGGCAAGGTGACTGTTACTAAGAAAGAAATTTATTCTCTGAGCAAGAAACTTTACATTTGCGTTCAAGAAAACAAATAAATACAGATATTAAACACCATCAGCCAGATCTGTACAATACTTCAAGCATGTAGGTTTCAGTAGAGGGTTTGAGACAAATACATGTTGCCTGTTTAAGGGCTATTACATGAATGAAATTTCCCTCTCATTCCTCCTACACTTCTGACTTCCTACCTCCATGAACACCACAACCACCAATAAGTAAGACATTTCCTCCTTATTGTAATGATTTTGACCTTTCAGGGAGAAATAAAATGCTCTACACCAATAGTTAGAGTTATATTAAAATGCATTTAAAATATATTAGGAAGTTGAGGCTGAACAATCTCAGTCATTATAGCTTCTGTTGAAATTCATTACTTTCATAATCTAATTTCAAGGTCAGTTACAGAGAAGTAGACTGTAATAGCCTTTCCAGGTCTAATATCTAATATTTTTGTCTTTCCAATAATCTGGTCCTGCCACTTTCTTCTGATATTGTTCTTACTTCTGTCCATACCCTCTGTTCTCTAGCCATAGGGATAGGCAGGTCACTTTGACATGTCAAATCATAACACTTGATGCCACTAGCAACAGAAATCAGATCAAGTGAATATGATAGTCTTTTACTTTTATCTAGCTTGTTTCACTTTTTCTACTTCATATTCAGTGCTCCCATTTCATTTAGTTTATGTTTTCCCATTTCTCCATCTCTTTTTTTTATGTTCTTTCTCAAGTCTTTACTAACCATATATATATATATATATATATAAAGAGAATGTATAATATTTTAGAAAACAGGAATTTTTGCCCATCTAAAAACTTANTCTTTCTTCTCTTTAATCATCCTCTGTGTTTTTTCAGTCTTTTAAGTTTATTGAGACTTTTAATAGCTAAGTCAAAGATGTCTCTTGGTAAATGTCACACTGCATTTTAAAATATGTGTGTTACTTTCAAATATCTTTTGATATTGATTTCTAACATAATTCCACAATAATAAGAGAACAGACTCTGTATGATCTGTACCTTTAGATGATGAAATTTCTGTACCTGATCTTATGTCTCTGGATATGTTCCACTGTCTCCTAGTTTATAGTCTATGGGAACTTGAATAGAATTTGTATCCTACTTTTGTATGAAAATTGTATAAATCTTAATTACATTGAATTGGTTCATAATGCATTTTGGGTGTACTATATTTTTCCACTTGAGAGCATGGCAACCCACTCCAGTATTCTTGCCTGGAGAATCTCATAGACAAAGGAGCATAGTGGGGTACAGTTCATAGGGTCACAAAGAGCTGGACATGAATGAAGTAACTTAGCATGCAACATATTCTTCTACTTCTCTGTACATTCATTCTATTAATTTCTGAGAGTGGAACAATTAAAAAAAAAAGGAAATCAGATCAAGTGAAATAAGCATACCCCCCACTGGCCAAGATTATTCTCTTTTGATATGTAGAAAAGCAGATGAAAGAAAGTGTTTCTCTTAATCCTGGAATCTTGAGTTGTAAGCCCTAGGCTGCTAGTGGACATATTCTCTACTGAAAAAAAAAAATCATATCCTATTTTTTGTATTCAGTTAATCAATACATACATATTAAAGCTGAAAAAAGTGAAAGTGTTAGTCCCTCAGTTGTGTCTAATCCTTTGTGAGCCTGCCAGGCTCCTCTGTCCATGGAATTATCCAGGCAAGAATACTGGAATGGGTAGCCATTCCCTTCTCCAAGGGATCTAATGGTGTGATGATACAAGTTTAGGCCCTACGCACATATAAGAACATCTGCCTCTAAGAACTGACAATCTATCTGTGGACCACTGACACTGAAGAAGACATATTAAATGTCATCAGACTCAGAAATAGATCCTCGTTGCCTCCAACTGAAACTTGAGTCAGCTCATAAGTTTAATTTCAATACACAGATGTAGAGGAGGAGGGAAAAATGGTGAAGATGCAGCGAAGCGAGTGGGAACAGCATGGATGTGTTTTGCCTGGAGAAAAATGAATACACCTGTCCAGATAGAGCAGAGGGTTTATGCCGAGGATTCATGGGCAATGATTGTCCATGTTGAGTTCAGTCATCAGGAAGCAAGCAAACTGAAACACATATAAACAAAATAACAATATTGACCATACTTAGATGACAAGACGTCAAGCTAAGGCTCAGAGGCATTAACTAATTTATGTAAGGTCACATTTAGTTGGTAGAAGTCAAGGAATGGAGTTCTTCTGACTTCTTACCTGGATTTCATTATCTACATGGTACTAACACAATGGTATCCCTCATTATCATATCCAGTTTGGGTACTTTCTATTTGTTCCTCTTACATTTTCTGGGTAAAATATATAGAAATGATGTAAAAAACCTCTCTTAGGAAAACTTTACTTAACAGAAGTATGAAAGTAAAAATTATACCATTTCTACTAAGTCAGAAAAGTCAATCTGAAAAGGCTACAAACTATATGATCCCAATTATATGACATTCTAGAAATTACAAAACTATGGAAAAGGTAAAGAGACAAGTGTTTGTCAGGGGATTGGGAGGGGGAGAGGGATTAATAGAGTACAATGAATTTTTAGGGCAGTGAAGAACACACTGCATGATACCATCATGATGGATGTATGCCACTATGCATTAGTCCAAAGCCCACAAAATATAGAACACCAAGAATGAGCCAAAATGTAAACTGTGGACTTTGGGTGATTATAATGTTTCAATGTAGGTTCATCAAGGGTAAAATATGTACCACTCTGGTAGGGGATGTTGATAATGGAAGACACACTCCATGTGCAGAATGAAGGGAATACGAAAAATCTTGATACCTTCCCCTCAATATTTCTGTGAACATTTAACTGCTCTTTAAAAAGTCTTGATAAAAAAAAAAAAAAAAATTACGCCATCTGTTTGGTCCACGTGTTCTCCAAAATAGTGGAATTTTAATCTTCATATATGAAGTGATTAATAATAGAATCCTTATTAAAGAGACTTATTTTTTTAATATCCATTTTTTGGTCCCTTCTGAAGAAGGAACTGATGGCATGGTTCCAAAGATCTCTCAATCTGATGGTGTAGACATTGCTACAAATTTGCATTAGCCATAAAACTTACAAAAATGGCATTTCAACGTAATCTGTTCAGTGAAGAAAGAGCTTCTCTCTGTATATCTAAGCATAACATTATTGAATGTACACCCTTTTCCACTTTCCACAGCCACCTGACTTTGGAAACAAGATCTCTAAAGATGGATCTCATTGGGTATGCACACACTACTAAGCTATTGGCAATTTGTTATAATTCAGTTTTTACTAAAGAGGCAATTAAATATGTAAGTATTTAGTGGGTCTGATGTACATCATGTTTATGGTGCTTTCATCAGCCTACATTAGATTTATAAAAAATAAATAGGCAAATTTTTATACAATGTCATCCTAAAATTTTAACATACTAATAATCCATAAAATTGTGTTTTCATAAGTAACTCAGCTTTCATATCAAAACAAAACGTACATTTCAAAAAAATTTTACTTACTCTTTACTGAGTAATTTATCGAAAATAAAATACAAACTGTCTCGTCACTCTTTGGAACTTTCTCAATTTTTAGCCACTTAGTGAAGGTAGACAGTTGGTAAAGCTGGTCTTTACAGAGCCCCACACGTGCATCATTTACATGTTAAAACAGAGATTGGCCTGTATTTGCAAATCCCATTAGCATCCAAGTCTGGTCTAGTCAAGCATCTTTGAACATTCTGCCCTTTTTTTTCATTCTTTGTAACAGACTCTCACTTGGCTCTCGTCACCATACCCTATGGCCATCATACAGAGGCTCCATTTTGCCTCATTTAAACTTGCTCTTATTTTGGAATATTTCTTTCTCTCGTGGCAGTTATTAAGTGAGGATTATTTTGTCCACCCCAAGAACATCTAGCAGTGTCTACAGCCACCTTTGTCACAATTTGAAGTGGGAAAGGAAGAGGTTCTACAAGCATCTAGTGTGGTGAGGCCAGGGATGCCAAGCATCTTTAATCCACAAGATAGCTCCCTCCACCCCAAGAAAGAACTACCAAGACTCAAATGTCAAAAATACAGCGGCTGAGAACATCTGCTTTAGAGTCTTCAATCTAACAACTCAGAAATAAAACTGAGCAGAACCTGGTAGGTTGTGACAAGGCAAGAGAAAACATAGTGATCTGTCTTCCATGTCCTGGATTCTTCCTTTTTCCCCCTTTTCTTGGCACCTTCCACTCCTTGCCCACTGCCCTGTGTTCTCTCCCTGAAAGAAAATGTACTCTCAGGACAAAGTTTGATAAATTTGTATAAAAAAGTGACTGCACAAGATTTAAAAAAAAATCAGGAGCAAAACATTAGCCCAAAGGTAAAAATTTGGGTATTAGTGATCTGAATAGGAGTTTGGGGGGCTTCCCACGTGGGATGAGTGATAAAGAATGCCCCACCACCACCCAGCCAATGCAAGAGACATAAGCGATTCAAGTTCTAACCCTGGGTTGGGAAGATTTCTAGAGGAGGGCGTGGCAACCCATTCCATTACTCTTGCCTGGAGAATCTCATGGACAGAGGAACATGGTGGGCTACAGTACATAGGGTCACAGAGAGTCAAACACCACTGAAGCGACTTCCAGGCAAGAATACTGGAGTGGGGTGCTGTGCCCTCCTCCAGGGGATCTTTCTGACCCATGGATCTAATAATCTGTGTCTTTACATCTCCTGCAGGCAGGTTCATTACCAATAGTGCCAGCGTAGCAGCTTTTATTTTGAGGATGTGGGTCTCCTAAGCATAGCCAGATACAGACAAGGGGACTAATCCATTTTATAAAATCTATATAACCAACAAAACTCTGTATAACCATAATTACAGAACTGACCTTATGTTCTTCTTCAAATTCCATGTCTCTAGTACATTCCCCAATAATTCTAATTAGCAACCAGTGAATTAACAGCTAAAGTTTTTTATTAGCTTGTATATTTAATCATTTCTCATGGAGTCACCATACTGTTGTTGTTTAGGTGCTAAGTCATATTTGGCTCTTTTGTGGCCCCATGAACTATATATAGCCTGCCAGGCTCCTCTGTTCATGGGATTTCCCAGGCAAGAATACTTGAGTGGGTTGCCATTTGCTTCTTCAGGGAATCTTCCCAACCCAGGAATCAAACCCACATATCCTGCACTGGTAGGATTCTTAGCACTGAACCCCAGGGAAGCCTAAGTCACCACTGTATTATACATTTTTAAATCTTATGTTCTACATGAGATAGCCAGTGGGCTTCATCATAGGAATGACAAACAGAGGCATTCTTCCTCCATGAGGAATCAGTGTATATGTCAATGGTCCTACTAACAGCTAAATTTTTGCTTTCATTCCTTAGACAACCTCTCCAGTTACCCATAAAAAAAACAATACTGTTCTTCTTTAGGAAAAAAAAGAACCATTGAGGATAGAAGGAAAATAATTTATATACCTTGTATATTCTAGTTCTTAGCCCACTAATATCTACTTTTCCTTGACATGTATTCCTATATTTTCTGCTAGTTATTTATAATCTGTCTATTTCAGTCTCTTCTACCTGGCTGCTTTCCTAGTGATCTTCAATAGAGGATGAAAAACAGAAAGAATCTAAATGCCTTGCTCTTCTTTTCTTTTCAATTAAGACTTGGATAGGGAAATCAGAAGCAGGAAGGTGCCTTTAGTTAAGTGCTCAGAGTATTCAATCACTGCAAAAGAAGGGCTGAGATGATAATTTTTAAAGATCTGAAAATTAACAAATAAGAGCAAAATCTTGATTAGCAACAATAATCCAGGGTAGATTGCTCTGTTTCATTGATATTTTATTTTCAGTGTAAAACAAAAATTCAACAAGAATATTATTTACATTTTAAGACTTTGGATGAAAATTATGTTAAAATATTTCACTCAACTAAGCACATTGTCCTTGCCTTTATGTAGATTTTGACCCCATGGGTACCACTCCTGCTGTTCATTAAAGCACTCCAAGATGCAATAAGAAGTTCCAGAATGTTTCTTAAACAACGTTTGAAGTTTTTGTATGCACAAAGTCACATGTAAACTGGCTCTGGGTGTCATCTGCTACAATCATCATTCCAAACAGCTGTGAGCTGGGAATTCTGTCTCCATGTCCTCCACCCTTCTTGGATACTCTTCACTCAGTGTCAGATTGGAGGAAATGCTGCTATGTATCAGATATACCCCATGAAGCTGAGATTTCATAACATAACAGAAGCAATGGGTCAGGAACGGAGAACTGCAGAAATGTGAGAGGGTCCCTTTAAGGGTGAATGTGGCGGGGGGAAACAGCATATACTGGAGAGTAAACTAATTTTTTTTTGAAGATTTTTTTTTGAAGGGGACCATTATAAAAGTCTTTATGTCTTTATTAAATTTATCACAATATTGCTTCTGTTTTATGTTTTGTTTTTTTTGGCCCCAGGGATTGAATCCACATCCCCTGCATTGAAAAGTGGAAGTCTCAATCACTGGACCATCAGGAAAGGCCCCAAAGAAACTGTATGACTTGCACTGTGTTGCTCTAGTAAATGCAAAGGGCAAGTTTATTTGAAAGAAAATAGTGCTGAATTTCAGTTAATTAAACTGTGTGGGGGACGGGGGTTGGGCCTTAGTCGCTCAGTTGTGTCTGACTCGACTCTTTGCAACTCTTTGGATTGTAGCCCACCAGGGATTTTTTCAGGCTAGAATACTGGAGTGGGTTGCCTTTTCCTCCTCCAGGGGATCTTCCTGACCCAGAGATCAAGCCCATGTTTCCTGTGTCTCCTGTATTGCAGGCAGATGTTTGCCCTCTGAGCTATCAGGGAAGCACCAGTTAAAATGTGAAAGTGTTAGTGGCTCAGTCGTCTTCAACTCTTTGCGACCCCATGGACTATTGCCTGCCAGGCTCCTCTGTCCATGAAACTCTCCAGGCAAGAATACCGGTCCACTCCACTGTGCCATTCCTTTCTCCAGGGGATCTTCCTGGCCCAGGGATCAAACCCAGGTCTTCCACATTGCAGGCAAATTCTTTACAATCCAAGTCACCAGGGAAGCCCCTAATTAAAATGTAGATATATTGTATTATTATCATTATTATTTCTAATTCTAAGTCTGTCAGGCTTCTCAAGAGCAACGATCCCTAGATATGGGTGATATGTGATATGACCGTATTCCCTTTCTGCATATATTTCAAAGTGAGCAACCAACATCTGTTTACCTATTGCTTCTCCTTGCTATTCTAGACTAGCAAATAGCTACAGAAGTCTTTGTAAATATCCTTTTCCTGTAGAAGGAAACATATTTCTACTAACATGTCTTATCATGTAGAACTTAGAACACTGTTATATCTGACTTTTCAGAGATACATCTGTTTTTAAAAGCCTAGCAGGCTCCAAAATCCATGTACAGACCAGAGATGATTCCCACTGAAGCTGAGGTGAGTTCCTTCCATGTATACACAGAACTCGATTTGTTACCCATTCATAACTCCAGCCAACATATAGAGTTAAATTCTATTCATCTTCTCTCCTTCCCTGGACTTTCTACTTTCATTCCCCCATATATTAATGGACTTCCTTGCTGGCTCAGACAGTAAAGAATCTGCCCGCAGTGCAGGAGACTCGGTTTGATCCCTGGGTCGGGATCCCTTGGAGAAGGGAATGGCACTCCACTCCAATATTCTGCCTGGAGAATTCCACGGACAGAGGAGCCTGGCAGGCTACAGTCCATGGGGTCACAAACAGCCGGACACAACTGAGCAACTAAGACACGTACATATCAATACACAAGACATGAGGGACTTTAGAAAGGGTCTGAAGCCAAGAAACATCAGTTAAGAGCAAAAACTACTAAAAACAGGTCAGTTATTGACATAACTATTCAAAGTTATGGGCTGGTGTGTTAACTCAGTGGAAACAAGTCTTTTGTCCATCTCAGTGGATTAGAGAGCTATGACAGGCTCCCTGTCATAAGTAACTGTGTCTCATCAAGACCACGATTCCCCAGAGGGCAGCCATGTACCCCTAAAAGAGGATAGGCAGACTTTCACCAATGGAGTTGGGCATATGCTGAAAATCTAGCCCCTTTTCAGTAACCACTACCTCCTGTGATCACTTCATATCCATGTACTACTGAAAGCCTTTATGCTTTCCCCTGGTTGTGCATGGTCCTTTCTCATAGTCCTATGTTCTCAAGAAACAGACAGAGAAATGCTTTTCAAGTTCAAATTTCCAAGTTCCAATCACATACTCACTATTCTCTAGACTCGTGACCTTTTTCCAGTCTCTTATCTCATTCAAAATTCCACTTTCACATTCATAATGGGAGATAATAAAAAATCTGCCTACTCCATAAGGTCCTTGTGAGAACCAAATGATTATACACAAAAACTGTAGAGTAGTTTATACTGCAAAAACAATAAATTGTGATTCTGCTAAAGTATTCCAATTCAAACTCAAGAAATAAAGAGCACCAATTTTATGATCATGTGTGATTTAGAAGCATAAAGACCTACAGGAAATGAAACAGATTTATTCAGGTATGGAAATTCATCATGGGACTGACATTTTGGTCGAATCTAATATCCATGGTTACCTGTCTCAGATAGCAGTTTTGTAGCTTCCAGCACCTTCTCAGTATAAACACCAGCTTCGTAGTTCTCCATCTCAGCATTGATGATGTGTATAACTCGAGCAGCCCGGCCCCTGATGGCCCCTGCAGTCCGGTCCAGAGTGTCTACATCCCCCTCTTGAAGGGCAATCACACATTTGTTCACATCCTCCAAGATATGGTTTTCTGTGGAGAGGACACATCCACATTTATATGATTTTATATCACTGGTGGTGGTGGTTTAGTCATTAAGTTATGTCTGACTCTTACGACTCCATGGACTATAGCCTGCCAGGCTCTACTGTCCACGGGATTTTCCAGGCAAGAATACTGGAGTGAGTTGCCTTTTTTTTTTTTTTTCCCCAGGGAATCTTCCCAACCCAGGAATCTAGCCCTGCTCTCCTGCTATTCTGTACTGACTAAGGTATCAGGGATGCCCTTTATATCCCTGATACACTTAAAAACCAATTGGAAGGCTTCCCTTGTAGCTCAGTGGTAAAGAATCTGCCTGCCAAGGCAGGAGACATGGGTTTGACTCCTGAGCCGGGAAGATCCTACATGGGTTTGACTCCTGAGCCGGGAAGATCCTACATGCTGTGGGGCAAGTAAGCCCATGTGGCACAACTACCGAAGCCTGTGCACCCTAGAATCTGTGCTCTACAACAAGAGAAGACACTGTAATGGGAAGTTCATGCACCACAACCAGAGAGTAGCCCTCCCTCACCACAACTAGAGAAATGCCCAAGGAGCAATGAAGATACACCTTGGACAAAAATAAATACATGATAAACATTCCAAAAGAAAAGAAGAAAAAATACTGAATAAATATGTCCTTTGAAAGGGGAGAATTATATATTTGTTCTCTAAGGTATTTTCAAGAGAAAGAAATCAATAGGTAAGGAGATAGAGGGATGATGTTCCAACTAGAAAATAGCATAGAAGGTAAAGTAATAATAGAAAGCATGTGCATTTCAGAGATGATTACATTGTTGGAGTGAACCCCTTAGGTACTTTGTATATTACGCCTGAATGTGAAGCATACTTTTTAAAATCATAAAAGATTTGCTGGCAACATAATTTGTGATAAACTTCCTTAAATTTTTGCAGCCTTATTCTTTCAGAAAAGATGTAATCATGTTAAATCACTGATGACCAAACTACTTCATTATTATTAGCTCTAAAACTACAGTTTCCAAAATCATAAGCAAAGTTCAGTCTGTGAATGTTTTAAGGGAACAAACTCAAGACCCTGGAGTTAAAAAAAAAAGTAAATGAAAGAGGAAGAGGCAAACAAAATAAAACTTATAGACATAATGGGATTGAGTTAATAGCTTTTTCAGATCTTAGATGCCTGTTATTTTGTGATCCAAACCCAAGAATTAAACTGTCACATGGTTAAAGCCAAGACGCTCATTTTAAGACACTATTAAAAATGGTAGTTTTTGCCCAGTGGAAAAAGTTTAAGTGCTCTAACACAGTCATTTCACTTTTTTATGAGCCCAGACCACATCAGAAAATTGGTTTCGCTTCTGTAATGTTAATAGCTAGCATCATTGCTCCCCAAACTTGTTGCTTTTCATATGGACAAATTAAGTACTCAGGTAGCCTGAAAAAAAGAAAGAAAAACAAAACTATCCCTTAAAAACAAAACAAAACAAAACACTTTTTTATTGTTGCCTCCAAAATCGAGTTTCCTGCCAGAATTCCCTTAAGAAGAAACTGATACATAAAACGTCATTAATGCCATTCCAAAATATCTCCTGGGCCAAACCTGCAATTTACTGATGCAAATGTTTTGGCTCCAGCTTACAGAGGAGATGAAAAGTAGTTTCCCCAACCATTGGGCTGTATCCACAGTCTACCAGCAGGACAGAGTGGGCTGTGTCATTATTTGTCAAGCCCATCTGTGGAAAGGTGCCTGCTGCCTCCGATTGTCAAGTCCAAAGGCACGCTCCAGCGGGTCCTGCCAAGGCCGGCTTCCTGACAGCGCCTGTTCATTTTCCTGTCATAGCATGCCACGGCACTTGTATCACTGCGGTTGGACTGTACAGTGTTATCAGCGGAAGCCAAAGCCTTTTCGTGTTGCTGGTAATAATGAGATGCACAAAGGAATGGCAGGGAGAAAGGTGGCAGAGAGGCAGGCCCGGTGGAAGAAAATTAAGAAAATCTTGTGTTATTGAAACAGCCTGAGATAAGACTCCTTGCCTTGCTTTTTTCTACCCTCAGAAATTTCTGCACATGCGTTTAAAGAAAAGGATAAGTTGGGAAAGTTTTAAGTTCTGAAATGACTCCTCTTTGAGAAAGGTAGTATATAGATATTTTCTATTCATTTGTAAATAGGGAGGATAGCAGAATAAGATTTCCAGGGGCTGTTAGGATTGCTGTGTGAGATCTGAGGCTGGTTGGAGAGTCCCCCTCTCCCCTTCTGGGGACCCGTATACCCATCCTGGCAAAGATTGACTAGAAACAAGAAATATCTCAGTCTTTGTATCCAGTCTTCTGTTCCCCACCATTCGGATCCCCAACATGCCTAGCCGAACAATTTCTAAGCATCTTCTGAGAGATGCACTTCTTGGATATCTTTTGCGTTGTTAGGACTCGTGTATCAGGGAAGAAAAAATTTCACGAATGGCAACACATTGAGTTTTTTATCAGCCAATCCCTGGACACAGGTATGTTTAAAAGAATAGCTGCTTTGACAAGTCATCAAAACTAAAGCACCTTGGGAATGAAGAACAAGTCAGGTTTCTAAAAAGGAAAAGACAGTGGACCCACAGTACTATAGGGCAGGACAGAGGAGGGGATTGGAGGTGGGGAAAGGAGCTGCAGTGAAAGCTGGAGAAATACCCTTTTATCCAGACTTACTAAGAGCTATATAGATTCTGGAAAGAGGATAATCTGGATTATAATTCCACCTCTGCCAAGCTACCTCCCTGTTAGTGACTTACTTTTCTCAAAGGAAGATTCAGAATAGTGATAGCTGACATAAAATTTTGGTGAGAATGAAAGCAAAGAGTAGAAAATCAGACAAATAACAGATACAGTCAACTACGAATTGGCACTTGCCAGGGGCGCTTGTCCTTTGCTCTACAAGCATTAAACCACGTGCTGCTGCAGCTGCTGACCTTCAACACCCCTGAAGGAGTTCAGGGAGGAGAGCAGGAATGAGGTACTCTGTTCTCAGGGAAGAACTAGCAGCACGGGTCCTCAGATAATCAGATGGTCTCCGGAGCTGATTTTATGAGCCCAATCCTTGTATCTCCTCATATCTAGAAAAGCACTAAATTCCTTCATGGTGACCATTGTTTCTCGGGACTAGCAGAAGCTTCATGAGATCAGCAGAAACTTTCAAATATGTGCTTAATTGCATGTACTCCCCCTTTACCAAAGCCACATATGTACTGTCCTTCGCCCCTACCTGTTTGGAACAGTTTCTCTAGCGCTATCTGAGGGGCGGTCTCCTGAGCTACAGCCCTCATATCGCCCAAATAAAACCTTATTTCACTCTTCTCATGTTGTGCATTTTTTTTAATTGACAGCACCAAGCATGTGTCAGCTCATTTTTCCCATCTCCCTTGACTTTCCTTCCATGATTTTAAAGTTGGCTTTTCCATCATCCATCAGATCTACAGGTTCAACGGTGCTACTCTTAGACAAGCTTTAAACACAAGCGCAGTGGGAAATCATTGTCAGTTTCTTGGTGAACGGAAAGACAACTAGAGAAAAGCTTCCAAATACACCAAGCCTGCCCCAGAAATCCCTTCCCTTTTGTTGCAGTCAGGCTTCATCAGCCTGGATCCCGTGAGCCGTGCTGCAACCTCTCCCTCTCAGACCTCAGGAAGTCTGGGTGGAGGCCAGGGCACATGAGTTGGCAGGTGTGATTCCCATACACCTCTGGATAGTGTCAATACCTGGTTAATTTGAATCTTTAAGGGCAATTGGTTATTTTAATGCCTCACAAGGGAGTTGAGGCTTCTGGTGACCTCCTTCCTCATGCTCCCACAGAGACTTCTCTATGTGTATTGGAAAAGGGCCCATGAGCCAGCTGGTAACCCACTTTTGGAGCCCTGTTAAAGGTAAAATTGACTATATAGCTATTCAAATGTGCTAACATCCCTTGTGTTAGTTGCTCAGTCATGTCTGACTCTTCGTGACCCCATGGGCTGTAGCCTGCCTATGGGACTTTCCAGACAAGAATACTGGAGTGGATTGCCATCCTTCAGTCTGGCTTCATCTACAAAGCATTAAGTTACAATTTCCAGTGATGATGAGTTCTGTTTATTTTCACTTCCTTCCACAACCTCATGGTCAAGTGCTCAAAACCTCAATAGTTTCTAAATGCTTTCGAATAGGTTCATTTGGTGGCTAAGATTTTTTTCCCAGCTTATCAAAAACCTATGTAACTTCATTTACTTGGTGGGGGNGGGGGATGGGGGTGAAGGGGGAGGTGGAACTTAACACAGGCAAATTGGAATAACTAATTGATTTTTTTAAAATTTTTCAACATAACCAATCTCATATCCCACACTCTTTTTTTAGATGGGTGATTTAGATGCAGCAAAGGCCACCCTATTTTAAAAACTCCAGGAACTAGAAAGGAGCCTATGTCTACTTAAATAATCTTTCAGGTTTCTAATATCTCAATCCCCTAAATCCCTGGACTCAGTGTCTTGAAATAATGTGCACAGCAGAGACAAATTTTCAAGAGGGTGTTACAATCACAGTTGCAGAGATGATTGAAAGCTCAAAGGGCCAAGGAGAGCACTTGAAACAAAGACCCATGACACTTGCAAGATATTCCTCATCTCATCTTGTTCTCTTCTTTCAATTGTCTTATAAGGGCCCGTGTGTGATTACCTGAGACGGAAAGGAAGTCATCCACCGAGGTGATGTCATCCACAGCCTCTGTCAGCACTCGAACTTGCTTTTCCCACTGGTCCTTGAAGACGTCCATGTTGTCTTGAGCAACTTTGCTCTGTGGCCGGGCAGCCAATGTGAGAGCAGCATTGATGACCTATTTGTTAGAAATAATCCATGGACATACGGATTACACTCATCAAAAGAGGAACAAGCAAGCCAAAGACCATGTTGAAACCCTGGACCTTGCAGCTTCTACAGATAAGGGGATTCTCAGTGATTGACAGGACAATAAAAACATGAGACATGGAGTAGGTTATCAAATACTAGTCTTTTGTTTGCTCTTCTTTTTTTTAAGATATGGGTTTCCAAAAGTGTATATTGAATCAAGCTTTTTTTTTAGCACAGATAGGGCAGGAATATAACTCTTGTTCTCCACATACAAGCATATAATTTTGTGAGGGAGACAAAGTGAATAGATATGGAGTGTTGAAATAACAATTCAAAACAAATAGAAAAAGTCAATAGGAGTGGAAAAGACAATAATCACTACAGTAATTTTGGAGACACCGGAGCAATTAGCAGTTCTTTTTGAGAAAGGCAGAACCTGAAATGGTCCATAACTGATGGGTAGCACTTGCCAGGGAGAAGAAAATGGACAAGGCAAGGAATGAGTGACATGAAGGCTGGAGTCTACAAGATCCAAAATATCAGCTTTGGAAACAAAGTGAATGAGGCTTACCTGAGGACACAGGCTGTCAATCTGAGTGGCTGCCATCCGAACTAATTTCACCCCTTCCTCATTGTTGGAGATGGAACAGGCCAAATTGGCAACCTGTATTGAAGAGGATTGAAGTGAAAATGATGTTAGGGCAAAGGGGAAATAGGCTGCTGTGTGACCTTACACCTTCCCTGGAGAGCACCACATCCAGGAGATCCTTTCACAAAGAAGATAAAGGGACTCTTTTGTGTTCAACCGAATATTACTCAGCCTTATGCCAGTAGGCATTTCTGCCAGAAGAGCAAGGTGTTAATAACAAGTCATTGCTTCAAGATTCTTGAGTACACACAATGATGCATTTTAACTGGGCTCTTCTTAACGCTCTTCCCCTCCATCTATACTCTCACTTGAACCTCCTAAGGCTGGTTATTAGCTGCAGGGCACTGTGATTTTGGCCACATCAGTACTAAATTCTGAACAATGAGAGAGATGCCGTGGACAATACTTTTGATTTGAAACTCAAAGTAAACTAAAAACCAGAGTCCATTACCCCCAAAGAACACAAGATCTGCCTGTTACATACAGTCTGTAGGGAAGATGTCAGTCCACCAGGAGTCAACTCAAATGCTTTCAGGGGCTAAGGAAGTCTGAGAAGTGTGTAAAAGGGCTAGTATAGTCCAAAAGACAATGGAGGAATTAGAACATGCAGGTCTAGTATAAAGGCATTCAAATTTGGTATTTTAAACATATTATATCAGCCAAAACAGCTGAAATGGATTCAAATTCCCAGGTCAAGCGTTTCAATGTGTGTCATTCCTTTTCTTCAAGGAGTTAGAATTGGTAATACAAGGTCAGATTGACTGGACAATGTCAACAACACATAAAGCGATGATCAAAACACTTCATGAATGCCTCATGAAGCTAGTGTCAAGAGAATAGAAAGGTGGGGATTAGAAGGGATAAAAGAGAAGGGAAGGGCTGCCAGGGCTGGGAGCAAGAGGGCCAGTAGAGCAAGTGATTAGCAGACAGAATCCTTGGGAGCCTCCTGGCCACCTGCCTTTGTGTCTGCTCACTTCTGCCTTTCAAAACCAGATCACTTCCCGATTACACCCTTGATGCCCTGGTGGATTCCAATGCACTGTGCAAGCATATAGTATCTAATGTGAAAGAACCATCACTGTGGAGCAGAGGAGCACACAGCTGAGATCACTAGGCTCAACCATTAGCCAGTTCTGTTAAGTCACGTCATATTCAGAAGACCGTTTCCTTATCAGCAAAAGGAGATGGAAAAAATAGTGATACTAGGGATATATTTCAAGTTTATCCCAGTGAGAATATATGCTATCAGAAACCACAGATTAAGTTCCAGAAGTTATCATATCATTTCTTACATTTTACAGTTTACCTTTGGTTCTCCAGATAATGTTCATTATGTTACTTAGTTTTCAAAGGGAAAGACAAATATGCCTTCAGTTCAGTTCAATCGCTCAGTTGTGTCCGACTCTTTGCGACCCCATGAATTACAGCACACCAGGCCTCCCTGACCATCACCAGCTCCCGGAGTTCACCCATACTCACATCCATCAAGTCAATGATGCCATCCAGCCATCTCATCCTCTGTCGCCCCCTTCTCCTCCTGCCCCCAATCCCTCCCAGCATCAGAGTCTTTTCCAATGAGTCGACTCTTCACATGAGGTGGCCAAAGTACTGGAGTATAAGCTTTAGCATCATTCCTTCCAAAGAAATCCCAGGGCTGATCTCCTTCAGAATGGACTGGTGGACTGGTTGGATCTCCTTGCAGTCCAAGGGACTCTCAAGAGTCTTCTCCTATATCACAGTTCAAAAGCATCAATTCTCTGGCGCTCAGCTTTCTTCACAGTCCAACTCTCACATCCATACATGACCACTGGAAAAACCATAGCCTTGACTAGACAGACCTTTGTTGGCAAAGTAATGTCTCTGCTTTTGAATATGCTATCTAGGTTGGTCATAACTTTCCTTCCAAGGAGTAAGCGTCTTTTAATTTCATGGCTGCAGTCACCATCTGCAGTGATTTTGGAGCCCAAAAAAATAAAGTCTGACACTGTTTCTACTGTTTCCCCATCTATTTCCCATGAAGTGATGGGACTGGATGCCATGATCTTCATTTTCTGAATGTGGAGCTTTAAGCCAACTTTTTCACTCTCCTCTTTCACTTTCATCAAGAGGCTTTTTAGTTCCTTTTCACTTTCTGCCATAAGGGTGGTGTCATCTGCATATCTGAGGTTATTGATATTTCCCCTGGGAATCTTGATCCCAGCTTGTGTTTCTTCCAGCCCAGCGTTTCTCATGATGTACTCTGTATATAAGTTAAATAAGCAGGGTGACAATATACAGCCTTGACATACTCCTTTTCCTATTTAGAACCAGTCTGTTGTTCCATATCCAGTTCTAACTGTTGCTTCCTGACTTGCATACAGGTTTCTCAAGAGGCAGGTTAGGTGGTCTGGTATTCCCATCTCTTTCAGAATTTTCCCACAGTGTATTGTGGTCTACACAGTCAAAGGCTTTGGCATAGTCAATAAAGCAGAAATTGATGTTTTCTGGAGCTCTCTTGCTTTTTCCATGATCCAGCAGATGTTGGCAATTTGATCTCTGGTTCCTCTGCCTTTTCTAAAACCAGCTTGAACAGGGAGTTCACGGTTCATGTATTGCTGAAGCCTGGCTTAGAGAATTTTGAGCATTACTTTGAGTGCAATTGATGAGTGAGATGAGTGCAACTGTGTGGTAGTTTGAGCATTCTTTGGCATTGCCTTTCTTTGGGATTGGAATGAAAACTGACCTTTTCCAGTCCTGTGGCCACTGCTGAGTTTTCCAAATTTCTTGGCATATTGAGTGCAGCACTTTCACAGCATCATCTTTCAGGATTTGAAATCGCTCACATATGCCTATTATACCCATTTACAGGATGCTAAACCCCCAGGGTATGAGGAGGTTCCTTGGAGGCAGAGCAAGAATTAATAAAGCAGCTTCTTAATTTCTTTTTGTTATATTGCCTCCACTCTGCTTTTTATTAATCTTGGTTATATTTATATTCTAGTGTATTTTTATATTCCAAATGCCAGAATAACTGTTTGGCATAGAATCGGTGCTCAATACATGTTTATTGAATTAAAGAATAGCCTTTAATAGCTTTTTTAAAATTGTATATAGTGATTTGGAATACGTAATAAGTTAAAGATGCTCTTAAAGTTGTTAGTCCTTTAATTTGGCTGGACAAATTTTCACATTACCTTCTAGCACATGCTTTCCAACACCATGGAGCTAAATAAAGGCTCCCATATTCTGGTCCATTGTTTGAGACCAGAATGCAGTGACCCTGTCCATGATGACATGAGAAATCTGGATGATGTGATGAATTTTCCAGAAAGATATATGCATATAATTTAAAATTCTGTCTTTAAATGTTTTGCATTTCCTCTATTGAAAATCTTTTATTTTATGAAATGATGATTTTGGATGATGCTTTAATTTGCTCTTTATCATTCTTGCTTGGTATGTAATAGAGACCTGAGGTTACACTTTTGCATTGCAGTGAATAATTTCTAGAATTTGGCATATAACTCTATATAAAGACAACCACATGAAAACCTTTAAATGCTCCTAGAATCAGGTCTTGGATAATATTTGTTTGTGTCTTTGTAAGATGAAAAGTAAGAAAATGCCAGCACTCTCAATGAGATAAAGGTGGTAAACCAAATATTCAATGGCTATTGACCTAAAAATATTCAGTTCAGTTCAGTTCAGTCACTCAGTCATGTCCGACTCTTTGTGACCCCATGAATCACAGCACGCCAGGCCTCCCTGTCCATCACCAGCTCCCAGAGTTCACTCAGACTCACGTCCATCGAGTCCGTGATGCCATCCAGCCATCTCATCCTCTGTTGTCCCCTTGTCCTCCTGCCCCCAATCCCTCCCAGCATCAGAGTCTTTTCCAATGAGTCAACTCTTCGCATGAGGTGGCCAAAGTACTGGAGTTTCAGCTTCAGCATCATTCCCTCTAAAGAAATCCCAGGGCTGATCTCCTTCAAAATGGACTGATTGGATCTCCTTGCAGTCGAAGGGACTCTCAAGAGTCTTCTTCAACACCACAGTTCAAAAGCAGCAATTCTTCGGCGCTCAGCTTTCTTCACAGTTCAACTCTCACATCCATACATGACCACTGGAAAAACCATAGCCTTGACTAGACAGACCTTTGTTCACAAAGTAATGTCTCTGCTTTTCAATATGCTATCTAGGTGGGTCATAACTTTTCTTCCAAGGAGCTAGCGTCTTTTAATTTCATGGCTGCAGTCACAATCTGCAGTGATTCTGGAGCCCAAAAAACTAAAGTCTGACACTGTTTCCCCATCCATTTCCCAGGAAGTGATGGGACTAGATACCATGATCTTCATTTTCTGAATGTTGAGCTTTAAGCCAACTTTTTCACTCTCCACTCTCACTTTCATCAAGAGGCTTTTTAGTTCCTGTTCACTTTCTGCCATAAGGGTGGTGTCATCTGCATATCTGAGGTTATTGAGATTTCTCCCAGCAATCTTGATTCCAGCCTGTGCTTCTTCCAGCCCAGCGTTTCTCATGATGTACTCTGCATATAAGTTAAAGAAGCAGGGTGACAATATACAGCCTTGACATACTCCTTAATAAATAGGAAAGAGAACCATATATTATGTTTCTTTTGATGGAATGACATAACACTACCTATGCAAACAGTCTTGCCAAAAACAACAACAACAGAGAAAAACAAAACATAAAAATGATCAGTCTTAGGATAAATTCTCAATTTACAGAAATCCAAGGGACAAACATGTAAAATAAAACCACATGGATGCCCTCATGAAAATCCTAATGGTAATAACTAGTGGAAAAATGTCAGACTTTTGTGAATCCTGAATAGGACAAATAAAACCATTATATAATCATAAATATGTAGGTGAATTTATATTTATGTACATTGTAAAACAAAGAAATTTAAATATTGACTAAATATTGGATGATATTACAGAGTTAATGTTTTAAAATACCCTAGCAATACTTGTTATATTATTTAAAGTGTCCATAGCTTATATGGGGTCATTACGAGTCGGACACAACTGAGTGACTTCACTTTCACTTTTCACTTTCATGCACTGGAGAAGGAAATGGCAACCCACCCCAGTGTTCTGGCCTGGAGAATCCCAGGGACGGGAGAGCCTGGTGGGCTGCCGTCTATGGGGTCGCACAGAGTCGGACACAACTGAAGCGACTTAGCAGCAGCAGCAATAGTTGTTATTTTATTTAAAGTGTCCATAGCTTATATATATATACATATGTATGTATCTAGATGCCTTTGGATGAAGTGATAGATTTGAGATTTGTTTCACAGTTTTTTAGAGTAAAGGAAAGGGGTGGAGGTACAGAAAAAATAAGACTGGCTATTAGCTCATCATGGTTGAAGTCAGGTGACAGTATATGATGGTTTATTACACATGCTCTACTGTTGGATATGCTTGAAATTTTCCACAATAAAAAGGTTTTTTAAGTAATAACTGCAATCTATTATAACACCAGTTCTGGTAAAATTCTTTTTGCACTTATGCAAGGTTCAAGGGAGCCCAGTATAAGTCAAGGAGAAGCCTGAGTGTGGTTTGGAGGTAAGGCTTGCAGACAACAGAAGAGTCCCAGCCTGGAGAAGGAAATATGGTAATGGACGTATAAGCCACAGAGGTGGCTCTCCAGAGCACGCAGTCTCCTGCATGTGCTGGTGGCAGGTCCCCAGGCAAAAGCTGATCCTGGTTACAGGCTGGGCTCCTCACATCTCCTATGTGAGGGAAATGCCAATCAGTAACATCCATTGTCATATATATATATATATATATATACACACACACATATATATATGAATATATGCTTCTCTTTGTGTATCTTTTGAAGTTCACTCAGTCATGTCTGACTCTTTGAGACCCCGTGGACTGTAGCCCACCAGGCTCCACCGTCCATGGGATTCTTCAGGCAAGAATACTGGAGTGGGTTGCCATTTCCTTCTCCAGGGGATCTTCCCAACCCGGGGATCAAACCCAGGTCTCCTGCAGTGCAGGCAGATGCTTTAACCTCTGAGCCACCAGAGAAGCCCTTAATAAACTCTATTATGGCTCAAATCTAATGTGAGAGCTTCACTGCCCAAAAGAATCTTAGTAAGGGGAATAGTGCTAGCAACACTTAGCAAAACTAAAGAGCTGGTAACTACCAATAATGCTTTAATTATTTATTCTTTTTAGCTTATTAATCTGTAAACCCTAAAGTCTGGCAGCCTCTACTCTGCAATATACACCTGCTGCTTTTTTGTTCAGTTGCTCATTCATGCCTGACTCTTTGCAACACCATGGACTACAGCACACCAAGCTCCCCTGTCCTTCACTATCTCCCAGTTGCTAAAATTCATGTCCACTGAGTCAGTGATGCCATCCAACCACCTCATCCTCTGTCACCCTCTTCTTCAGCCCTCAATCTTTCCCACCATCAGGGTCTTTTCCAGTGAGTTGTCTCTTCGTATCAGGTAGCCCAAGCATTAGAGCTTCAGCTTCAACATCAATCTTCCAGTGAATATTCAGGACTGATTTCTTTAGGATTGAATGGTTGGAACTCCTTGCAGTCCAACGGACTCTCAAGAGTTTTCTCCAGCACCACAATTCAAAAGCATCAGTTCCTTGGCATTCAGTCTTTATGGCCCAACTCTTACATCCATACGTGACTACTTGAAAAACCATAGCTTTGATTGTATGGACCTTTGTCAGCAACGTGATATCTCTGCTTTTTAATACACTGGCTAGGTTTGTCACAGCTTTTCTTCCAAGAAACAAGCATCTTTCATGGCTGCAGTCACTGTCCGCAGTGACTTTGGAGCCCAAGAAAAGAAAATCTGCAACTGCTTCCACTTTTCCCCCTTCTGTTTGCCAAGAAGTGATGGAACTAGATGCCATGACCTTAGTTTTTTGAATGTTGTGTTTGAAACTGGTGTTTTTACCCTCTAAGTCAACTTAAAATCAGAATTTCATTTGCCATGTATTCTAAACACCCTCAAAATATTTCCAACATGATGCTAAGAATTTCACTATCTCCAAAGGCAGGCTTGTGTATTTTAAGTTGGTTATGGACTTAATCCAAATCTTTATCTTTCTTATTTTCTTTTTGTTTAACTTTGCGCTTCTCACTGGACTCACTGACATAGCGGTGCCTCTGAATATGGTTTTATATATTGTGATTTTGAGAATTCTGGCATCCAGCACTAAGTTTCAGTCTAGAAGTAACTACCAATCAATAACACAGCTTTAAATGCCAGTGAATATTTTAACACCAGTACAAAACTACTGTACACAGTATAAACTTAATGATTGATTTGATCCATTGAAGGAGGGCATGGCAACCCACTCCAGTATTCTTGCCTGGAGAATCCCATGGACAGAGGAGCCTGGCAGGCTACAGTCCATAGGGTCACAAAGAGTGGCCAGCGTGCACTCACACACATACACATACCTATTCTTTAACTACAGTGTTTATGTTATCAGAAACTCTCTAGTGAAATAAAATGTACTATTTTTCAAATCACAATATTTTCTCCTTTAAAAAAATTAGCATGATAGTTTTCCTAAGGAGATGGGAAAGGGAAGGGAATAATAGACTAGAATCAGTAGACATTTGAAAAAAAAATTAATGAGTAAAAAAACAAACAATAGACCATTAACAGTTCAGTGTTATGAGACTGTAAACCAAAACTGAGTGATATGGTTGTATTTACTAGAATTTCAAAACCTGCTCAAATCAACTAAGCAGATAACATTTACAGGCTGGAGCTGGCCTCTGCTTTCTCTACTTCTGTATTGTTTACAACTTAGCTCAGTAACAAGAGTCAATTGCCTTCCTAGGAGCTCAGAAAACAAAGTCAATCAGCAACTACTAAATGTTGGGCTATTTAGATTGATTTGTGATTTCTGGAAGTAACTAGGCCATGAATAAAGGTGGCATAGCTCCTTGGTGAGCTAATGGTACTAAATTTCCCAAGATTCTCAGGAAGGAAGCCCTCCTCCCTGACTTCTGAAAGCATAATGGATTTGGGTAAGTAAAAGTTGAAAAGACTGAGTCAAGTCTTCTATACTTGACTTAGTGGCTTAATAACTGCTTATCTTGGAGTATAGAAGGAAGTTTAGCTGCTTTCACTAAACTGTAAGCCACTGACTACAGGAGCTTTAAAGGTTCCGAAAAAAAAAAAAAAAGCCCAGTAGTTCTGGCTGGGAATCAATAAGCACATCATGGAGAGGTAAGATACCCATCTTACGATACTTTTCTGATTGCCTGCTTAGCACAATTTCATGGACTCAAGTTCAAAGACTAGGATACTTTTTGCTCTTCTGGAGCTACACAGAGTAAATAGGTGGGGCAAACAATGATATCATCAGCAGTTTTAGAAAGACAATAAACTAGCAGGGAGAGCTGATGCTGATTCTCCTAAGGAAGTAACTTGCTCCTTAAACAGAACCTGTATAATTAGCATCCATTTCCCAGCCCTTTAACCATCACCTTGGCTGACCAAAAACAAGAGTAGAGATACTCCAGGGACACAGATGGCAGAGTTAAAACTGACAAAATCAGAAATGTGTGGAGCCCTCATAAAAATACATTGTGACTATTTTAAGTGTCTACTTCCCTGGCTCAGACGGTAAAAGCATCTGCCTACAATGAGGGAGACCCAGGTTCGATTCCTGGATCAGGAAGATCCCCTGGAGAAGGAAAGGGCAACCCATTCCAGTACTCTTGCCTGGAAAATCCCATGGATGGAGAAGCCTGGTAGGCTACAGTCTGTGGGGTCACAAAGAGTCGGACATGGCTGAGTGACTTCACTTCACTTCACTATTTAAAATGCAAGATGATTTTAATCAAACACACATCAAAAAACACTGCATAGCTCAAATTCTTGATGGAAAGAGCATCACAACTATCAAATTTATCTGTTTGATTTTATACCTTGTTGATCTATTTGATTTATTATTTTTTTTATTTTCAAATTTTTATTGGAGTATGTGTGTGCATGCTCAGTCATGTCCAATTCTTTGCAACTCCATGGACTGTAGGCTGCCAGGCTCCTCTTGTCCATTGGACTTTCTAGGCAAGAATATTGGAGTGGGTTACCATTTCCTCTTCCAGGGCATCTTCCCAACCGAGGGACGGAACCCATGTCTTTTGTGTATACTGCCTTAGCAGGCAGCTTCTTTACCACCAGCACCACCTACGAAGCCCTTATTGGAGTACAGCTGTTTTAAAATGCTATGATAGTTTCTGCTGTACAGCAAAGTGAATCAGCCATACCTATATATGCATCCATTCTTTTTAAAATGCTTTTCCCATATAGATCATACTCCATATAGGAGTATTGTGAAGAGTTCCCTGTGCTACACAGTCTGTCTTTGTTGCCTATCTATTTTATATATAGTAGTGTGTATGTGTTAATCCCAAGTTTCTAATTTATCTCCGTCTCCAGCTTTGCTCTTGGTAACCATATGTTTGTTTTCTATGTCTGTGAGTCTGTTTTTGCTTTCTAAATAAGTTCATTAGTATCATTTCTTAAAATTCCACATATTAGTAAAATTATATGATATTTGTCTTTCTCTGAGAAAAATGTGGGTTTGTGTGGACCCACACAAGAGAACGTAGCTCCATCTCAAAAATGCCATAGCTTTGTTTGAACACTTAACAAGAAAAGTCAAAATACCTGGAAGACTGTGCCTTAATTAGACATTTAAAATCTCTGCTAATAGAGTTTTTAGGCATTTAACTCCAAAGTGATATGAGGTGCATCATAAAAACAAGAATGTTTTCTTATTTTCTGGTCCTGGAAATCAAATTACATTTTAAAATACTTGTAATTCTGTTCAGCTCCAGACACCAGCACATATTCAGTGCATTCAACCCCCACATGCTTTATCATTTCATTAATTTTTACAGCTTCAAGTATCATATGGGTGTTTTTAAGAAGAACCTGCTTTTGAAATAAAACAGAATAGCAATTCACAGGTTTATAAAGCACTTGTTTCTCGAGTTAATATTTCATTATCATCATAAATTTGAGGATAACCTGAATCTATTTACTATTAAAGGGGAATTTATGGAATTTACAATCCCCACAGTCACATGGTCATATAAAATCATAAAGAGAAGAGACGGTGATGCAAATTCCAGGCAAATGTTATTCTCTATGCAATCATCTCAATGAAGAGTGCTATGGTCTCAATCTGAAGATTTACTCCATTACCTGTCCTAATACTGTTAGGACAGGTGTTCATATATACCTATCCTGTACAGAATTTTAAGGTTTATACAAGACATACCTCCTATCTTACAGTTGGAGAATATTTTAATTCAGTTAAGAGACAAAACAATATACTTATGAACTTCCTGGACACAGTAGATTTACTGGCCACCTTCACAGCTTGATTGGAAGAGAGCCCAAAAGGTCTGGCTGCCCCAGAAAATGTTTGCAGAAGTGTCTCTCTTTTATGCTGAGATATTATAAAATCCTTTTAAAATATAGCTGCCTCAGACCGAGATGAGTTTATCAACCAGATTATCAGTAACTAAGTTTCTGAAGGACTGAGGAGGCTTAGGTAACAGGAAAATTTTGATCAGAGGATAGCTCAGGAGAGGTTGGCAGCTGAGGGCAGCATGAAGACATGGGATGGGGAGAAAATGGCAAGCATTTTTTTTTGCTTTTGTTTTAAAGGACCTCATTAAAGTATCTGATGCTCTTGATTATTCTATACATTTTTATTTTTTTAACACTGTATGATGGTCAAGAGCCTTGGTTCTGGAGGCAAGCAGCCTGAGGTTTACATCTTGACAACAAGCAAGGTGCTTTGTCTATATTAGCCTCAGTCTTTTCAACTATAAAACAAATTAATTTTAAAAAAACAACTATTTCTCACAGATAATAGACAACAAACTAGAGGTTACTAGTGGGGAGAGGGAAAGGGGAGATAGAAGTGGTGGGGAAAATGTACAAATTATTAAGTATAAAATAATCTATAAGGATATACTGTATAACACTGGAAATAAAACCAATATTTTACAATAACTATAAATAGACTGTAACCTTTGAAAATTGTAAATCAATATATTGTACACCTGTAACATATAATTGGACAGTAATAATATTTCAATTAAAATGCTTCTATTTTGTAAATAAAGTCATTTGTATCATTTTTTAAGATTCCTTATATAAGGAAAATCATATGATATTTGTCTTTCTCTGTCTGACTTACTTCACTTAGTATGAGAAACAGACTCACAGAGTTAGAGAATGAATTTACAGTTACCAGGGGGAAAGCAGGGGAGAGACAGATTGGGAGTTTGGGATTAACATGTACACACTACTGTTTTTTGGTTTTTTTGTTTTTTTTTTTTGGCAAAGATTTTTTTTCTTTTATTTGACACCAAAACACAAGCAACAAAGCAAAATAAAATGGGACTATATAAAACTCTGCACAGCAAAAAGACATCAGTAGTCTGTGGTTTGTCACACTACTGTATTTAAAACAGACAAACAAGGACCTACTGTAAAAAAAAAATGCTAATAAAAACAAACATACTGGTGATAAGGTTGAAATGAAAAATGATTACAGTTCTTAACCCAGCATCTTGCAAGGACTTGACAAATGTTATTGTCATACTGTGCATTAAATTGAAAGTCCGCTTTAAAATAAATTAAATACTTTAAAAATACCCATCACTAATGTATTCAGCCATTCAAATATTGAGTACCCTAGATGTGCAGTATAATGAAGATACAGAGGTGATCAAATTAAATATTATTTATATTCCCTAGAGGAGTTCATATTTAAATTAGACAAGTATATACACTTTATAGTTCACATAGTGAAGACTGCAACAAAGGAAATAAAATGGAAGCAATGACAGAGGTCAACACTATGAATGATCACTGATTGCACCCTTCAGTTAAAATTTTTATAAAGTTGCAATCTTAGTATGTACCTTTGTATCACTGTTCAATCTCTTACATTGCAAATACTTTTCAAAGTCTATATACTTGTAAACTTTTTTATAATTGAATAACATCCCCAAATATTTCTGCTTTATTATTTGGCAAGTGATTTCCTTGTTGCCATACATTTAAAGGACTCTCCAATGTTTGCTATTACCAAAAACAGAGTAACATATATCTTTAGGCATCCAATTTTTGCTCTTGTCAGAAGTGGACTTTCTGGGTCAGGGAAATATGATACTCATTTACATATGGCCATGCACTTGCTGAAAGGTCCCCACAAGGCAAGATTTACTAATTCTCCAGCGTCACCAGCATTACATCCTACACTCCTCGATACTGTTTCTCCTTGCCTTTTCGACCGCCACTTAACCACCAACCTTCATTCTACAAACCATAAGTGTAAATCAGGATTGCTTAAAAAGTCTCTTCATGGTTTCCCAGCTACACTTTAAATTCTTGCAGGATGGAAGCCTCTACTATACCTAGCAAATAGATGGGATCACAGGTGTGTGTGTGTGTGTGTGTGTGTGTATGTGTGTGTTAGTTGCTCAGTCATTCAGTCATGTCTGACTCATTGCAACCCCATGGACTGTAGCCCACCAGGCTCCTCTGTCCATGGAATTCTCCAGTCAAGAATACTGGAGTGAGTAGCCATTCCCTTTTCCAGGGGATCTTCCCAGCCCAAGGATTGAACACACATCTCCTGCAGTGCAGGTGGATTCTTTACTATCGGAGCCACCAGGGAAGCCCCGAGATCAATAAAGGTACTCAGTCCTACTTTTTGAATTTACTAAATCCTGCTTCCTTGGACTGCAAGGAGATGAAACTAGTCAATCCTAAAGGAAATCAACCCTGAATGTTCATTGGAAGGACTGATGCTAAAGCTGAATCTCCAATACTTTGGCCAACTGATGTGAAGAGCCGACTCACTGGAAAAAACCCTGATGAAGGCAAAAGGAGAAGTGGGTGGCAGAGGATGAGATGGTTAGATAGTAGCACCGACTCAATGGACGTGAACTTGAGCAAACTCTGGCAGATAGTGTAGGACAGGGAAGGCTGGCATGCCGCAGTCCATGAGGTTGCAAAGAGTCAGACACGACTGAGCAACTGAACAGCAACAACAAATCCCACCAATTCCCTTTATGTGGTATAAAGTAGAACCCCATTCAACTTGTCATAATCTAGTCATACCAAGGAAGGCCCGAGTTCTATGATCTCGAATTTGGCCCAGTTCTCTGGGCCATCCTTTCTGTACTTCATCATCAAACTGGCATTCAGATGCTAAGACCAAATGAAACTTATACCACATCCTGCTACACGGTGCTGAAAAGCAATTTCTTCCTGATCCCACTGGTCTTTGTACCCTGGCTGGTACTTTGATGTCTCTGAGAACACAAATTCGCATTCCTAGGGCTCCTCAGGGATGGAACAGCCTGTGCTCCAAGTACACACGTACCACTAGCAAATGCTGTTTGCATGCCTCTGCCCAAATTAAAGTGATCAGTCTGCCCTGGTGACTCTAATGAAGGTAATCACCAGCTCACATTCTCATGAACAAATTGATGTGCCCACTTTGTAGCTGAATCACTCAGCATAAATCTATGCCCTTCATATAAAACCACAGTAGCTTAAAACAATGCAATAAAACATCACCTAATGTCTTCTTGATACCTGTTCATCAATAATGTGGTTGTGTGAAAAGGATGGAAGAGACTTAGAGTGTGTTATCTAAAGTCATGCAATGAATGCGATACTCTTTTAATTACTGTAGGCCTTCTGGGATTTTGTTTTCACAGTCCGTTTACTGAGGAATTAAATTATCACTCTCTACTACTATTTGGTCTCTCAGAGTCCCATGTAAGTAAATAAAATCTTAACCTATTTCCAGTGAATAAAACATTATGACCTTCATAGATGTGAAATGAATCCCTCCTTGCCTGTGAGTGGGACCAGAGCTCCAGGTTCTGACTATAGCAGTAGAGAAGAGATGTGCTGAATTACCCAGAACTTGACTTTTAGCAGGAGCCAGGTAGTGTCTGAAGCAGATTCAGATAATAAATGAGTACAGCTACTCTCTATAGCTTCAGTTCAGTTCAGTTCCGTTCAGTCGCTCAGTCATGTCTGACTCTTTGCGACCCCATGAACCACAGCACACCAGGCCTCCCTGTTCATCACCAACTCCCGGAGTTCACACAAACCCATATCCATCGAGCCAATGATGCCGTCCAACCATGTCATCCTCTGTCATCCCCCTCTCCTCCTTCCCTCAATCCTTCCCAGCATCAGGGTCTTTTCCAATGAGTGAGCTCTTCGCATCAGGTGGCCAAAGTATTGGAGTTTCAGCTTCAACATCCATCCTTCCAATGAACACCCAGCACTGACCTCCTTTAGGATGGATTGGTTGGATCTCCTTGCAGTCCAAGGGACTCTCAAGAGTCTTCTCCAACACCACAGTTCAAAAGGATCAATTCTTTGGCACTCTGCCTTCTTCACAGTCCAACTCTCACATCCACACATGACCACTGGAAAAACCATAGCCTTCCCATTTTCCAGGGTTTTGCCACCCATATTTTGCCTAAAGTGTTAGTGTCTCAATTGTGTCCAACTCTTTGCTACCCATGGCCTGTAGCTCACTAGGCTCCTCTGTCCATGGAATTCTCCAGGCAACAAAATTGAAGTAGGTAGCCTTTCCCTTCTCCAGAGGATCTTCCCGACCCAGAGATTAGAACTGGGCTTCCCACATTGCAGGCAGATTCTTTACCATTTGAGCCACCAGGGAAACCAGGTGGTAATCCAAGTCTCTCAATCATCATAGAGGAAAAGACAGACAGTGCTCAGTGTTTGCTATCCCTCATGCTCATCCAACAATGTAGACGAAGCCATCCATGTGTAGAAGCATGCTCAAACCCCCTCCCCCTTCCATGTGTTTATGCTCATCCTTGTTCTACTTTCTTTACCTGCCTTCACACTCTGGTTCCTGATACCTGATTCAAGTTCTCCTTTGCATAACACCTATGGGTTTTTTTGTTTTTTGTTTTTTTTCGGAGCTATTCAACATCATCAGTGAGTGGATATACTCCCTCACTTTCGTTACAGCTGTAGCTATGATAGCTTTTTCTTAACTCTGTCCTGACACACAGCTAAATTCTCCTGATTTCATGCATAGCCAAAGTTTTTACAAGTCTCTCCCAAAGTGGAGAGTCCCTTGAGGAAGGCACAGCTATGTCTTCCTTCTATGGGTCACAAGCTGTACAGATGTCTACAAACATACCAGTCCATTGCTCTGCTTTGAAATCAAACACACTTCTATGATGTCCAGAGAACAGGACAGAGTTGTGCCAGACAGTGAGCAGCAGAGTTAGTTCCTGTGACCTGGGAACCATCTCTGAAAGGGCCCTGCCACATGGAGTCCCTTTCCTTCCAACGTGACCTTCAAGAAATCACCATTTTGTTGGTCAATAGATTCAGCATCACAGTCCAGTGTTGTAACCAGGCTTGAACCCCAGATGCAGACCAGTTTCATCTGTGCGCCGTCAGGAGACCACGCCACGGGTGTGTGGAAGGAGCAACTGTCCTTGGAAAAGAGCATGTGGGTTCCAAGCCAAGGTTACGCTCATAACCAAGACTCAAAGGAATAGGCTGCACCCACAATGCCCTTCTCATGTGCCTCAGCTTAGTGACTTTCTACCAGAGGACTGTTTTTGCTATCATCCTTTGTGGGTCACCTTTTTCCCTGAGCTGAATCAGTCATATGGGTAAATGGTCAGTCAGCCTGACCTTTCAGTCTGCTACATAATAAAGCGAAAGATGGCCTTCTGAGGAATTGTCCCAGAGAAAAGCAAATCAGGAGGCAATTCTATGCATCTTCTTATCTCTGTTTAGTTGTATGCTTTCTGGGCCAGCTGATTATTTAACGATTGCCTTTTGCCTGAAATAGGCTCCACGTTATTTTTCCCATGGGATCCAGGTTTAGCAAATATATTCACTGTGGGAATACCAATAATATTGTGCATGTTCATACAGAGAAAGGGAGAGAGAGAAAGAGAGCTATGAAGATATTTCATTTATGAAAATGCTCTTGGTTAAGTAAGTGATAGTAATAATTTCTATTTAAACATTTCCTGAAGCCTAGGAAAATTCCTAACTTTTGAAGGATTTAATACCTACATTTCACATAGAATATCTTATACATACTGACACATGGTGAAGAAGAAAATGGGAATTCATTCCAATATTCTTGCCTGGAGAATCCCCTGGACAGAGAGGCCTGGTAGGCTAGTGCATGGGGTCACAAAAGAGTTGGACACGACTGAAGTGACTTAGCACTGATACCTAAGTGTACATTTTTTCCTTGGCAATATTTAGTGATGAAATATGAGTAACAATCTATGTACGTGCAGAGTCAGTCACTCGGACGTGTCTGACTCTTTGCGACCCAATGGTGTAGCCCACCAGGCTCCTCTATCCATGAGATTTTCCAGGCAAGTATGCTGGAGTGGGCTTACAATCTCTGCCCATGGGCCAAATGTAGTCAGTGACTTGTTTCCATATGGTCTTCAAGTTAAGAATATCGCACACACAAATGTGAGACACTATCTGTTCACAAAGCCTAAAATATGTACTGCTGCTGCTGCTGCTGAGTCACTTCAGTCGTGTCCAACTCTCTGTGACCCCATAGACGGCAGTCCACCAGGCTCTCCCGTCCCTGGGATTCTCCAGGCAAGAACAACGGAGTGAGTTGCCATTGCCTTTTCCAGTGCATGAAAATGAAAAGTGAAAGTGAAGTCATTCAGTCGTGTCCCACTCTGAGTGACCCCATGGACTGCAGCCTACCAGGCTCCTCCATCCATGGGATTTTTCAGCAAGAGTACTGGAGTGGGTTGCCATTGCCTTCTCCGAAATATGTACTACTCTTAATGCTGCTGCTGCTGCTAAGTCACTTCAGTCGTGTCCGACTCTGTGCAACCCCATAGACGTCAGCCCACCAGGCTCCTCCATCCCTGGGATTCTCCAGGCAAGAACACTGGAGCAGGGTGCCATTTCCTTCTCCAATGCATGAAAGTGATAAGTGAAAGTGAAGTTGCTCAGTCGTGTCTGACTCTTCCCGACCCCATGGTCTGCAGCCTACCAGGCTCCTCTGTCCATGGGATTTTCCAGGCAAGAGTACTGGAGTGGGACTACTCTTAATAAAAGTTTGCTAACCCCTTGAATATCATATATATTCTGGTGTTTCTCAGTTTGTGGGCCAGGATGTGAATGGTGCTAAGTATCCCAATTCTGAAAGCCTTTGCCTCTGTTCAGTGAGGCCCTTTGTGCTCCTACCATTTCCCAAGCTCTTCTCCAGTGACAGTCTTCAAAGGAAAGGACCTTTTTATTCCTCATCCTTTCATGTACTTATATTTACCTAAACTCGGTTACATCACTCATCATTTCACCAGATATAACTTTTCCAAAAATCCAATCTATCCCCAGGGACTAAAGAGCTGCTAAATCTGAGATTGTTCCAAAGAATATGTCCAAGACTTTTAAGGGAATTCACAAAGAATCAGTGCAAAGAGCATGTTGGAGGCAGAATTTCTAGAATATGGGCAAAACTCCCAAAGGGTCTACTTGGAAGAAAAACAGCACTCGTTTGGATGAATATGCTTCATATTAGCAGCATAATAATGTGGTTGTAACTTCTATGTGCCAGGACACATTAGATCCATAATAAAGCCTAACGGGTGGAGTCTAGCTCATTGTTTCAGAATGAGAGATGGTGGAATGGAGTTTTGCTTCTCAAACCACTCTCCACAGGCTAGTACACTTGTTTTACCTTTTTAAAAGAAATATTCCTATATCACCACTTTTTCAAATCTGCAGAATTTAAGAGCCTGAGATATTTTTTAACACTTTAACTAAATAAGCCAAATTACTTATTATTCATGATTATTCTGGGTACAAGTGAGACCCTGTGATTTGACACCAAGAGCACATTTTACTGGCCACTTAGGGAGCTGATATCAAGTGGGTCATACTGTTCACAGATTCTTTCCTCTGAAATGCAGACATGTGCACACATAATAACCATATTCTCATATCTTCTGCCACTAAAGTTATAAGCCTGACAAGAAGAGAATAAAATATATATAATTCTTTAAACCCAGGATTCTTAGAGAAGTTTATATCTACATATCCAGGGAGTCCTGGATATATGAATAATGCTTAAGATACTTCCTTTTCTTTATTGGGTTAAAATTGCCTTACAATGTCATGTTAGTCTCTGCTGTACAATTCGATGAATACATATGTATACATAGATCCCTTCCCTCTTGGACCTTCCTCCCACCTCTCCATCCCAACCCTCTAGGTGATCACAGAGCACCAATCTGAGCTTCCTGTGCTTTACAGTAGGTTCCCACTAGCTATTTTACACATGGTAATGTAAATATATCAACCCTAATCTCCCAATTCACTCACTCCCACTTCCTCCCCCATGTCTACATGCTCATTTTTTATGTCTGCATCTCTATTCCTGTCCTGGAATCAGGTCCATCTGTATCATTTTCCTAGATTCCACATACCATGCATTAATAGTAATATTTGTTCTTCTCTTTCTGACTTACTCTGTATAACAGTTTCAACATTCCTAATTTCATTCAATTCTCACAATGCTTAGAATAACACACGAAGAGTTAAAATGTGTTAATTGTGCATTTTCTTACAAAGATTTATAAACATTTTCTCATTATATCTTCACAAAACCCTATGAGGTAGGTAATATTATTGGCCAGTTTCATAGATGAGGAAACTAAGACCCAGAGAGGCTCAGGAGCTTCCTTACTGGTCATATAACAGTAAGCAGGAAAATTAGGTTTGACCTCCCACAACCACACTCTAACTCCAGAGCACAGTCAACAAAATCCTACATGATGCTTATTTATTGCTCATCAAAAACCCTAAAAGTGGGTAACAATTTGTTTCCAATTTACATATGATGAAACTAAGAAGCTGAGAAGGACTTCCTTGGCAGTCCAGTGGTTAAGACTCAGGGCTGATTCCTGGTGATAACTCAGTTGGTAAAGAATCCGCCTGCAATGCAGGAGAGCTGGTTTGATCCCTGGGTTGGGACGATCTCCTGGAGAAGGGAAAGGCTACCATTCCAGTATTCTGCCTGGAGAATTCCATGGACTGTATAGTCCATAAGTGAAAGTGAAGTCACTCAGTCGTGTCCGACTCTTTGTGACCCCGTGGACTGTAGCCCACCAGGCTCCTCCATCCGTGGGATTCTCCAGGCAAGAATACTGGAGTGGGTTGCCATTTCCTTCTCCATGGGGCCGCAAAAAGTCAGACACGACTGAGCAACTTTCACTTTCAGGGAGCTAAGACCCCATATGCCTCACAACCAAAAATCCAAAACATAAAACAGAAGCAATATTGTAACAAATTCAATGAAGTCTTTAAAAATGGTCCACATTAAAAATAAAATCTTTTAAAAAAGAGGTTAAGAGACAGAATAAGTAGCTTGCCTAAGTAATACAGCCAATAATGCCAGAGCTGGAGTCTATTTCAAGGCCCTATCACACACACACACACACATAATTACATATAAAATACATGTCACAATTAAACTCTCTGCAATCCTAGCAATGGAAAAGGCCATCATTTTCTTCATAGATAACTGAGAGCCAATGAGGCAGGCTTCCAACACTAAGTCACCTTAAGAGGAATGTAGGAAAAGCTGGCATAATGAGGGTGATGAGTATGTCTCCAGAATAAGACCTCTGTAAGACTTCTAACAGGAAATGCATTTTGTGAGCAATAGGCTACAATAGGAAAGAAAATATAATCTGATACTAAGGGTAGAGAGCACATTGAAGAAAGAAGATTGGAAAGTCAGGCTTGGTTGATTTCAGTGTTTTGCCTAAGGCCAGACCCGCTCCGGAAGTTTACTCAGACATAAGGGCAAGAGCCAGAGTCCCTGACCTTGACCACGGTATTATTTCCCTTTTACTTCGCAGACATGAGAAAGAAGGTCACCAACACAGAATGGAGGGGTTGGCCTGAATATAGCCCATTCAAATTGGAAAAGACATTGACCAAACTCGTCCCCCAACAAAGCCTTCAAGGACCTGCCTGAACAGGCTCCTGCTCCCAGGAAAGGGCTCTCCTGTGGGCACCCTGAGCCCATCTAACCAGGCCAGGCAGGAGAGGGCTCCTGAGTGGGATTCTGAAGTACAATTCAGCAAGCTGCAAAGCAAGTCTCTGGCAAGCTTACTTCTCTAGGTGAAGAGAATCTCTGAAAGCTAAGTTGAGTCCAGCTCTTTCTGACACTATGGACCATAGCCATGGGATTTCTCAAGTAAGAATACTGGAGTGGATTGCTACTTCCTTCTTCAGGGGATCTTCCCAACTCAGGGATTGAACCCACATCTGTTTGGCAGACGGATTCTTTACCATTGAGCCATCAGGGAAGCCCTAGGTAAACAGAAAGAAAATAGCAAGAGTCACTCTAAGAAATCCAGTTGTGCAATCAGGCTGGAACCAGAAGAAGCCAGAGTTAATGAGAGTCAATTACCTGACATTGGTGTCATTCATTTGCTCAACACATTCAATCAATCATATGGCAGGTTTTGCCAAGGCAAGCAAAAGGAAAGAGAGAGTCATCATTGATGCATTTAAACAAATCTCATTGGATGAGCCAGGCAATAACAGAACAGATGGAGTGAAATATAAATGGTAAGGGGCTTCCCAAGTGGCGCTAGTGGTAAAGAACCTGCCTGACAATGCATGAAATGTGAGACGTGGGTTGGATCCCTGGGTTAGGAAAATCCACTGGAAGAGGGCATGGCAACCCATTCCAGTATTCTTGCCTGGAGAATCCCATGGATTCCCCTGGTGGGCTACAGTCCATAGGGTTGCCCAGAGCTGGACAAGACCGAAGCGACTAAGCATGCATGCACACATAAATCGTAAAAGCCAGCTGGAGTGGAAGCACAAAGTTGGGGAGGGAGACTAATTTTGTCTGGGAGGGCTTGTAGAGATGGGGGTTATTCAGGAAATGCTTCAGTGATACAAGTCCACAGGGAGCTCTACTCAATCGTTTGTGACAACCTATATGGGCAAAGAATCTGCAAAAGAATGAACATATGTGTATGCATAACTGAATCACTTTGCTTTATACTTGAAAGTAACACAACACTGTAAATCAAATGTATTCTTATAAAATTTAAAAAAGACATCTTAATATATTTCAGATTTATCAAAAATAGGGGAAAAAATAATACAACTCCAAAGACTTACATAAAGCAGACTGTAAGGTGAGGGGAGATGGAAAGAGCAAAGGCAGAGGGAAGGCATTCCAGAAAGAAGGAACAATGTGAGCCTGGTCCAAGGAGCCTGGGGTATTTGGAGATTTGCAAGCAGTTCATGAAGACTGTGTAAGGAGAGAGTCAGCAGGTAATACAGCTGGCAGTGGAAGTCAGAGCTAGAGATGGAGTAGTCTGACCTTCCTCTCAATGCATTGGAGAGAGCTTTAGGAGCTGAGTGATGATTAGACAGATGTTTTAAGAAGAGCATTTGGGCCCCTATTTGGAAAATGAACTGGAGGAGAATGAGACAGAGCAGGGGTCTGCCTATAGAACTGTGTCCTTATGGAAAGGAAAAAGTGCATCAATTTATACAAGATACAAAAGCACAAGGTACATGGAGGTCATTGCACAGAATACAGCTTCATGACCCCTGTTTTATAGATGAAGACATGGGACCCAGAGAGGTTAAGTTCATCTCCCATAATCACCCAGCTGGTCAGATTGAGAGCCAGGACTAATCTGTGGTCTATTTCCCTACAGGTCCACCTTCACCTGAAAGCCTGCAGTCCCCACCAAGTTACCCTTTGGCTAAGACAATACAGACGGGAACTGGCAACTCCTAAGGGCCAAAGTCAAAATGCCCTATTTTATGCTTTTTGCTCACCTTTCTCCATCTCTCTCTCTACCTCACCAAAGGCCAAGTTCAACGATCCGGGCAACCTTTTCTGATGAACCCCATATAGGCTAATATGATCTTCCCTCTCCTCTGAGATCTTGCAATGTTAGTTTTAAAAATTAGTCTCTGGGTCCTCTCCTTGCACCCAGAGGGATGGCATGGGGTGGGAGGTGGGAGGGGATTCATGTTTGGGAACGCTTGTACACTCGTGGTGAATTCATGTCAATGTTTGGCAAAACCAATACAGTAATGTAAAGTAAACTAAAGTTAAA
>SJYQ01001436.1:381413-426136 GCA_006410935.1 Redunca redunca
TGGTTTTTCCTGTGGTCATGTATGGATGTGAGAGTGGGACTGTGAAGAAGGCTGAGTGCCGAAGAACTGATGCTTTTGAACTGTGGTGTTGGAGAAGACTCTTGAGAGTCCCTTGGACTGCAAGGAGATCCAACCAGTCCAGGAGATCAGCCCTGGGATTTCTTTGGAAGGAATGATGCTAAAGCTGAAGCTCCAGTACTTTGGCCACCTCATGCAAAGAGTTGACTCATTGGAAAAGACTCTGATGCTGGGAGGGATTGGGGGCAGGAGAAGAGGGGACGACCAAGGATGAGATGGCTGGATGGCATCACTGACTCGATGGACGTGAGTCTGAGTGAACTCTGGGAGTTGGTGATGGACAGGGAGGCCTGGCATGCTGTGATTCATGGGGTCGCACAGAGTCGGACACAACTGACCGACTGAACTGAACTGAACTGAACTGTGTGCTAAGTTGTGTCAGTCGTGTTCAACTCTGTGACCCCAGGGACTATAGCCTACCAGGCTCCTCTGTCCATGGGATTCTCCAGGCAAGAATAATGGAGTGGGTTTCCGTGCCCTCCTCCAAGGGATCTTCCCAACCCAGGGATCGAACCTGAGTCTCATATATGTCCTGCATTGGTAGGTGGGTTCTTTACCACTAGCTCTACCTGGGAAGTCCATCAGTTAGTGATACAGGCATCTCTAATTTAGGATCAAAAACTAAGACTCTTTTATAAAATTTTATTTTATTTTTTTACTTTTACTTTTTAAATTTATTTTTAGTTGAATGATAATTGCTTTACAATATTGTGTTGGTTTCTGCCATACATCAACATGAATCAGCCATAGATATACATATGTCTCCACCCTTTTGAAACTCCCTCCCACCTCCCATTTCATCCCACCCCTCTAGATTGTCAAAGAGCACTGGTTTGAGCTCCCTGAGTCATACAGCTATTTGCAACGGCTATCTATCTTACATATGGTAATGTATATTTTCCCATTCTTAGTTTATACACAAATTCTGTCCCCTTTAATTTCAATCTGTCTCCAACCTAATTCCTTCTGAATTCCTTTACCACTTCCCTACTTCAAATCTTTATTACCTCTCACAAGTCACAGGGCATATATACTTAAAGCAAATTGACTTTTTGGTTTTGCTCTCTTCATTTATTCTTTGAGGCTAGTTCTTCCTTCCCCCTGCTTTTAAAGTCATTCTAAAGTAAGACAATCTCAACTCGGTTATTCACTATGGAATTTTCTTATTACTCATGTAATACATTATCATAAAACTAGTGGATTTAAACAACCCAACTACTGTCTGACACTTCAGAAGGTAGGTTGGAAGTTTGAGATGGATCTCACAGGGCTAAAATCAAGGAGTCAGCAAGGCTGACTTGAGGCTCCCTGGGAGAACACATTTCCTTGTCTTCTCTAACCTCTAGAGGCTGCACACATTTTTGACTCAAGGTTCCTTTCCATCTTCACACTGAGCAATGTTCAGTCAAGTATTTCTCATATTGCATCATTCTGACTCCAACTCTCCTTTCTCCCTCTTTCATTTATAAGAAATTTTTGATTACACTGGGCCCGCCTGAAATATCAAGGATAATCTCCATATCTTCAAGTCAGAAGATTAGCCAGTTTCATTCCATCTACAAGCTTAGTTCCCCTTTGTAACATATTGTACCTTTCTAAAAAGAACAAGGATGAAAATGTGAACACCTTTGGTGGGACACTATTCTGTCTACCACATATGCTGCTGCTGCTAAGTTGCTTCAGTCGTGTCCAACTCTGTGTGACCCCATAGACGGCAGTCCACCAGGCTCTGCCGTCCCTGGGTTTCTCCAGGCAAGAGTGCTGGAGTGGGTTGCCATTTCCTTCTCCAGTGCATGAAAGTGAAAAGCAAAAGTGAAGTTGCTCAGTCGTGTCCGACTCTTTGCGACTGCATGGACTGCGGCCTACCAGGCTCCTCCATCCATGGGATTTTCCAGGCAAGAGTACTGGAGTGGGTTGCCATTGCCTTCTCCACCACATATAGTTGTACCTAAAAGTTAAAGCTTAAATCTTCCTTCAAAGTTAAGGCTCCTCTCCTTCCCCTGTTGGGACCATAATGAGTGAGAAGGCACTTGCTGGTTTTCTCTTCTGTTCCTTCACTTGGCAGCTTTAATTCCTGCTTCCATAACATGCTAACAGGGGTTTTCAAGGTCTCCAGAGTAGGACTGGAGATGGAAGAAGGGAAAGAAGAAACAGAAACGTCTTTACTCCTGCACAGTGGTGCTGCCCCAACACGTGTGCTGTCTGGAGTTGGCAGGTGTTCACAGTGGGTTCTGTCATCACTGGTCTTCCTTGCTGAGAACCACTGCATCTTCTCCCCACTGAGCCTTTACCCCTACATTAGTTCCTAGGAATCCATACCTCCAGTTTTTCCACCAAGGTTAATCACTCTCCAAACATCCAACATGAACAGGACCTTGACTCACTCCATACCAAATCTTTCCACCCACAGGAAAGGCCAGTCCCTTTTCATGGATCAGCTTCATGAGCGCAGGCCAATTCTGACACAGCCATCTTTCCTCTGCTTCACTGTGGAAGAATTAAAGCCTGATTCTCACTCTTGAGATTCTCCCAACCTGATGAGATTCTCATTTCTCTGGTTCTTCACTAGCATATGGAGGGCTCTTCCAGCTCTCCTTATGCTTTTGTCAGAGCCTGATTCCCTTTGATGAAGAAAGGCACTGGTGCAGCCCACCAAGAGCCCTCTCCAGAAATGTCTTCTCTCTAACATCTATGTGCCCACCTTCTTTCCCCAGAAGAGGGCATGGCAACCCACTCCAGTATTCTTGCCTGGAGAATCCCATGGACAGAGGAGCCTGGTGGGCTACAGCCCATATGGGTACGAAGAGGTTGGACCTGACTGAAGTGACTTAGCATGCACACCACCCTTTTTTATCTCCAGAGTAGGCGAGGGCATTAAGAGTTTGCTATTCATGTGGAGGTTTGACAGAAAACAACACAATTCTATAAAGCAATTATCCTTCAATTTAAAAAAATTAATTAATTAAAAAAAAAGTGTTTGCAGGCTTCCCTGGTGGCTCAGACAGTAAAGCATCTGCCTGCAATGCCGGAGACTGGGCTCAACCCCTGGGTTGGGAAGATCCCCTGGAGAAGGAAATGGCAGCCCACTCCAGTACTCTTGCATGGAAAATTCCACGGACCGAGGAGCCTGGTAGGCTACAGTTCATGGGGTCGCAAAGAGTTGGACACAACTGAGTGACTTCAATTTCACTTTCACTTTCAAACCAGCTTTCAGTTAGCTGCTTAGAAAATCACACCTCTTGGTCCCACACCTCAACATGGAAAGTACTAGACAAAATTTCTTTTCTACTAGTGGAGGTTGGATGAGGAAATCAGGAAAACAAGGGAGAGTCCCTCTATGTGGATGTAAAGCAGCCATTCCCTTCTCCAGGGATCTTCCTGACCCAGGGATCAAACCCTGGTTTCCTACATTACAGCCATATTCTTTACCATCTGAGCCACCAGGGAAGTCCATAATTTTGTTATGCAGAGATCAGACTGGAGTAAGGAGGTGAATATTTCTATTACACTACTGGTCAATGTGACATAGATGGCTGTGTGTGTGTGTGCATGTTCAGTTGTGTCTGAGTCTTTGCAACTCCATGGACTCCTCTGTTCATGAAATTTTCCAGGCAAGAATACTGGAGTGGGTTGCCATTTCCTACTCCAGGGGAATCTTCCAGACTCAGGGATCAAACCTCTGTCTCCTGCATTTGCGGGTTGATTCTTTACCATTGTGCCAGCTGGGAAGTCATAAGCAGTAGTGGATCAGTAATGAGACTCCATCCTAGAAAGAATGTGGTCTGCAATTGGCCAATAGGACCAGTCAAGCATATGTTTATTCATTAGGGTGGCCCACGGTTGTCAACTACCCCAAGTGAGGACACAGTCCTTTATGGGTGTCACTAATGGGTCTGATTAGCAGTTGGGACTCTTAGGACTGTTATTTTAATAAATCCATAAGAGTTATTCCCAGACTACTGTGATATGGGCTATTTTGGCAGGACAGGAAAGATACCAGCATGTAGTTGCTTTCCCACAATTTAAAGGAAATATTACCAAACAGATAATTCACCCTTTGAGTAAGTATAAAAGTTTCTGGGATGCAAAGTCCAGGGGAGGTCAGAACAGACCAGGTCTGATCAAGGGATCAGTCTTGACCTATTATTATCTATAGCTCAGAGCTGTGGTTAGGTCACATACTGGGGAGTGACAATGCTTTTGCCAACACTTATGCAATATGGAAGCATTTAGAAAATGATATTAAAGCTGGAAGGAGATTTAGAGAGCATCGAGCCCGTATCCCTCATCTTAAGATGAAGAAATAAAGACCTAGAGAGTGTGGAATTTTCTCAAAGATGCTCCGCTAATTTGTGACCAAGCCAGGATTCAAAACAGGCATCCTAACTACTAATCTAATGATCTTGCGACATTTTCAGTCTGGATTTGGCAATAGGTTTCTGTGTTTTATAGTTTCATCAGCACAAAGTGTAGGATAGTGTTCAAAAAATCTTCCTAGGCCTCTGCAACACTAATTTGTTTTCCTTCTGCATCTTCCTTTTCTTTCCCTTCTCAGTCACATCTTCTTTTTCAGCTTAGCTGACCTCTGATTTTATAAATGTTGTAAAACACTCACACACGCACACACACACACCATACTGTTGTGTGTATTTTGTATATTCCCTCCTCAAATCAAGCTCAAGGTATTTCTTTCTCATTTTCCACTGCTCCCTAGAATGTATTAATCATGAATTCCTTTCTCTAAGTGACAAAAAATGATGCTGATGGATTCAAGAGGAAAACTCATTCCTATTTACACTAGTAAGTAAATGATCTTACCCTTTCAATTATCCAGGGGCAGAAATGAACAAAATCCAGGATGAATAAGTTCATGTCTATCACCTATAACTGGATACAGAATTCAGATTTAGTTTCCTGAGAACTAAGACTAAACAGGCAAATACTGGATTGCATGTTTGTTTGTTTGCTTTTTATAAAAAGATGCTTGCTGATTTAACTTTAAAAATCAAAATTACCTTGAAATTAAATAGCATTTACTCACATACATATTCAAGGCAACGGTATTTAAGAATCTAACAGAAAAACTCTACTAGGTATGTTTTAATATATAAAGTAGATAAAAACATTCCACTCCAGGTATTCATTATTGATATTATTATCTCGACAGGGATAATGAAAGGCCTGACACTGTAGACCACCTAAAAACAGTACTAAATACAACCAGGAATAGACAACTGAGTTCAAGGTTTAGGCGGAAACTCAATCAAGAATGGGCTTCCCAAGTGGATCAGTGATAAAGAATTTGTCTGTCAATGTAGGAGACACACAGAATTGATCCCTGGGTTGGGAAGATCCCCTGGAGAAGGAAATGGCAACCCACTCCAACATTCTTGCCTGGAAAATCCTGTGGACAGAGGAGCCTAGTGGGCTACAGTCCATGGGGTTGCAAAGAGTTGGACACAACTGAGCGACTGAGGACACACACATGATCAAGGATAGCTTCCATATATTTCAACATATCTGATATTCATATAGTGTATGTTAGGGCAGGAGTATTATTCTCTGTCCATGAAGACAAAAAGGGAATATTCTTGGACAGTTGGAGACTTCCCAATATCATAACCAAAATCTGTGCTTCTGTGGGTGTTGGAAGAGGGGAATAATTTGACAGATTGGGAAAATGATGTTTCAAAACCAACAGACAAGACTGACCCAATTATTCCATGATAACATTCCACCCTACTCAGAAATCACCAGCTCACAATGCCTTTAACTAAATGATATTTCATCATTAAACTAAATATATAAGACATTCTCCAAAAATCATCAAAATAATCCACTGTAGTTTTAATTAATTAATTAATTAATTCCAGGATAATTACTTTACAACATTGTGATGGTTTTTGCCATACATCAACATGAATCAGCCACAGAAACCATGTGTCTCCCCATCCTGAACCCCCCTCCCACCTCCTTCCCCACCCCATCCCTCAATATTGTCTCAGAGCACAGGCCTTGGGTGTCCTGCTTCATGCATCAAACTTGCACTTGTCATCTATTTTACATATGGTAATATACATGTTTCAATGCTATTCTCTCAAATCATCCCACCCTAGTCTTCTCCCAGGAGTCCAAAAGTCTGTTCATTACATCTGTGTCTCTTTTGCTGCCCTGCATATAGAGTCGTTGTTACTGTTTTTCTAAATTCCATACATATATTTGTGTTTCTCTTTCTGACTTTCTTCACTCTATGTAATAGGCTACAGTTTCATCTGCTTCATTAGAACTGACTCAAATGGGTTCCTTTTTACAGCTGAGTAATACTCCATTGTGTATATATACTGCAACTTCCTTATCCACTCGTCTGTCGATGGACATCAAGGTTGCTTCCATGTCCTGCTGTTGCTGCTGCTGCTAAGTTGTTTCAGTCGTGTCTGACTCTATAGTGCTGCAATGAACATTGTGGTACATGTGTTTCTTTCAGTTCTCATTTCCTTGGGGTTTATGTTCAGCAGTAGGATTGCTGGGTCATATGGCAGTTCTATTCCCAGTTTCTTAAGGAATCTCCATGCTGTTCTCCACAGTTTCTGTACCAAGTTGCATTCCCACCAACATTTTTTAATAAAGTTCCCTTTTGTCCACATCTTGTCCAGCATTTATTGCTTGTAGACTTTTTGATGATGGCCATTCTGATTGGCATGAGATGGTACCTCATTATGGTTCTGATATGCATTTCTCTAATATTGAGTGATACTAGGCATCTTTTCATGTGTCTATTAGTCATTTGAAGTTTTAAACTATCAAACCACAGATCATAGTCAATGTTTTCAATATGAATTTCCTTAAGTAAAGCATTTTTAGCTCCACAGTCTAAACCATGCTCTCATATCTTGCCTTAGAACCAATTGACTTATTTACTATCTATCCCATGAAACTATTTTACTTGTACTCCCTAGAAGCAGCTCACTTTTAGGAAATGAATCCTAGCAAATATCTGGTTGAAAAATGAATGTGCAAGTCTCTCAGTTGTGTCCAATTCTTTGTGACCGCCTGGACTGTAGACTGCCAGGCTCCTCTGTCCATGGGATTCTCCAGGCAAGAGTATTGGAGTGGGTTGCCATTTCCTACATCAAGGTATCTTCCCAACCCAGGGATCAAACTCAGTCTCTTGCATTGCAAGTGGGTTTGGTACCATCTGAGCCACCAGGGAAGCCCAGAATATATTGCTAGTGCATTTCATACAGACAAGCCAAATTTCACAGTACCCTCTGATCATAAAATAATTCAGTTACCTAGATAAGTAAGGCAGCTACCCAGAACCAGTTTGAGGAAACAAATACTGTCCAGAAAGTGACTTGGTATTTATGCAAAGCATAAAAATCCCATCCTTATTAATCCTTTGTGGTGGGATTCTCCCATGCTACTCTCAGATAGAGACATTTTCTCAACAAAACTTACTCAACATTGCCCATCCCCTAGGAGTCTTTTCTTTGACTAATGACTGACCAGTTAGAGCATAAGCAGGTGCCTGTGAGTAGTCCTGTCATACTTTAACTTAAAGGGATGGCTCCTGCTGGCAACTTTAAGGACTGGGGCAGCAGGTCCGTGACCACCTGGGCCTCAGGACATTTTCCCCATTCTCTCCGTGGCAGCCGTAGATGATTGTGATTACAGACAAACAAATCCTTGACATGAATGGTGACAAAAAGGCACCCTTTTGCAGCTCTAGTGCGCAAATCTTCCGTGGTCCCCAGCCTCCCCGGATCATTACAAGTGAGCTCTTCCTTTGCTTCCTGATGTAGCTGATGGGAAATGAGCCTCCAGGGCTGACAGCTAGAAATTAATTTGATCGATTTATTTTCTGTGTTTCATGTTTCGAGTGCAAATGCTTTCTCCATCCTGATGGAGAACATTTATGCTCTCCCATTCGCAAAAAAAAACAAAAAAACCAAAAAACAAATTTATCGTGCCTAACTAACTGAACTCTTTTGCTGAAGGTCAGAAACAAATGTTCCCATCCATCTCCCTTTACCATTCTGAGCAACACCAAGCTGTTTTCCTTTTCAATTTCAGACTGAAGGAAGATCGCTTTCTAGAGTGGAGCTGGGGTGAAAGACAGCAATTGGAACTTCAGAGTTTTCTACTGAAAACAGAACTTAGCATGCCCCTCGTGAGAGGAATGAAGCAAAGAAACAAAAGCCTCTCCTGCTTTTCAATGGGAGAGAAATTTTCAGTTATGCCTTAACTCAAGTAAAAGGAACATCATTAGGCAAGGACTATTAATTTACCATTTTTAGACAAGTGGAATCCGGCACCTAATTTGTCTGTATTTCTTGCTCACTTGAGACCAAATTCTGTCCTTGACAGATAATTTCTGAAGACTGCTGCTGCTGCTGCTGCTGCTGCTAAGTTGCTTCAGTCATGTCCGACTCTGCAACCCCATAGACGGCAGCCCACCAGGCACCCCCGTCCCTGGGATTCTTCAGGGAAGGACACTGGAGTGGGTTGCCATTTCCTTCTCCAATACATGAAAGTGAAAAGTGAAAGTGAAGTCGCTCAGTCGTGTCCGACTCTTCACAACCCCATGGACTGCAGCCTACCAGGGTCCTCCATCCATGGGATTTTCCAGGCAAGAGTACTGGAGTGGGGTGCCATTGCCTTCTCTGTCTGAAGCCTGCAGAGGGAACTAAACATGCATGATTGGAACTAAACATGGTTCATCCTAACTTATTTACAGTGAAGGAATGGAGCACAGATTTGTGGACACAATGGGGTAAGGAGAGGGTGGGACGGATTGAGAAGGTAGCACTGACATATATACACTGCCGTGTGTAATATAGATAGCTAGTGGGAAGCTGCTGAATAGCATAGGGAGCTCAGCTCGGTGCTCTGTGATGACTAGAGGGATGGGATGGGAGGGAGGGGAGGCAGGCTCAAGAGGAAGGGGATATATATAAATTATGACTGATTCATGTTGTAGGGTAGAAACCAAAACAACATTGTAATTTTCCTCCAGTTAAATACATACATTAAAAAAAAAATGACTAGCTTTTAGTTAACAGGTAAAATTTTCACATGTCCCTGAGAAAGCAAAATTGATATTCACTCAGTTCAGTTGTGATAAATGACCTATTCCTGTGGGCCCGAGTTAATATGGACATCCTTAATTAGGACACTTCTTGAACACCAAGCAGATCTGTATCATCCCGTGTTGCCAGCATGTCACCTATCCCTGCTGGGTCAAAAAAAAGATTAATCCAAACATGAAAGCTTGAGCCAACAGTGAAGGTGTCCTGGCACATTTCTTCAATAGTTTGCTGAGTGAATAAAAAGGCTGATTCCCCAGGAGGTGCTGGTATTGGTGATGGTAGCCCTGGAGGTAGGGCTGGGAGTGGATGCAGCGGTTTATGACCATCTGCCAAAATGTCAGGTCAGAAGGCTGTCCTTCCAGATGTTCATGCAGAACTGCACAAAAGGCACGTGCAACACCTTTATCTCCTGTGGAAGAAGAAAGAGACCCTGGTGGTGCTAGGGGTAAAGAATCTGCCTGCCAATGCAAGAGATGTAAGAAACGCGGGTTTGATTCCTGGGTGGGGAAGATCCCCTGGAGGAAGGCATGGCAACCCACTCCAGTATTCCTGCCTGAAGAATTCCATGGACAGAGACGTTTGGCGGACTGCAGTCCATAGAGTTGTAAAGAGTTGGGCACAACTGAAGCAACTTAGCATGGAAGAAGCTTCTTGAAGATACCAAATACAGCCATTTATTCAGTTTGGAATAATGTTTAAAAAAAAAAAATCTGTTCACTGTTAGAACCACAGGGCTAACTTTTAAGGGGAGGGGGCAGAGCTGTGTTGGGTGGGCCAAGCAGGAAGTTCACTGCAGAGAGCCCCCTGCCCTCAGTACAGGGGCACAGCTGAGACAAAAGGGTAAAGGGAACCAAGTCTGTGTCTAGGTCACCTAAAAGGCATCTTTCAAACAGGCATCCAATCTCTTCCTGTTGTCTTCCTCCCTTCTCTGCTCCTGTTCTGGAAAAGCACTCTAATGTTGCTCAGCTATGGCCTCAAGGGACCAAAAGGGGATGCAGAGAAGCTGATCAACTCAGTGTGGAAACAAAGCTTTCTTGAGCACATCAGTATCAAAGACAGAAAGGCAGGGAAGCTCTCATCCGCCTCGAGCAGTTCTCTGGGGTGATGAACCCCATTGGCAGTTTCTAATAAGAAGGACACCGTCCAAACACCTGATCTGGAGAAAAGGAGCCCAGTAAGAAGAAGGAGTGATGCTGAAGCTGAAACTCCAATACTTTGGCCACCTGATGTGAAGAGCTGACTCACTGGAAAAGACCCTGATGCTGGGCAAGACTGAAGTCAGGAGAAGGGGACGACAGAGGATGAGATGTTTGGAGCGTATCACCGATTCGATGGACATGCATTTGAACAGGCTCTGAGAGCTGGTGATGGACAGGGAAACCTGGGGTGCTGTAGTCCATGGGGTTGCAAAGAGTTGGACATGACTGAGAGACTGAACTGAACTGAGAAGGAGGAGGAGAGAGAAGACAGAGAAAAAAAAAATTACAAAATGAGGTGATTAAAGAGAAAATACACTCCGATTTTAGTAAAGAAAAGTCAAATCTGGTTCCTTTTATCTGGACTTAGGAATGTCTTTGTGCCTGACTATAAAGATGAAATAAAAAGAGGTGCATTGCTTTGCCATTCATATGGAATCCAAAGCCTCGATTGACTTTGGCTAAAGCCACCAGACCTTGGCTATTATCTTTTTCAGCTTTGTTTTCCACAAAGCAGAACAAGAAGTAAATTAGGTCTTCAGTTTCTGTGTTTCTTTAGAAATCTGAGCTCATGTGGTGAATAATGGAAAACACATTTCAAATTTAAAGAACACATAATGAAAGTTTCTTTTCAGAGTTAAGAGAAGGATAAATGCTTTCTCATCCTAATGCAGTTCAAGAGAAAAAGATTCCAACATCAGCCCTTGCCAATTGAAATCATCAATTTCTAGAAAAATACAGAAGCAATAGTATTATTGAGGTATCAAAAAGTTATCTAAGGCTTGGTGCTCCTTTTTGAATCTCAACTTTAGCTTCTGAGGCAGAAGCTATGTTTTTCTGACCCATCCCAAAGTATAAAAGAGGAGACTTTCAAAATCTTCCTTTTTTTCTTTCCCATTAGCCATTAATTTATCATCTTATCTCTTTTATCACAGAGACACAGGAAGAGAAATTTCTATCGGAGAAGAACGCATTTGTAGAATTCTGGGGGAAAATATCTTATTTGAAACCCATAAGGATGGGCCTGGAAATGTGCAGTTTCCAAGAGGAAATAGCAAAAAGGGTGCCAGTTCACAAAGAAATTATAGGTACCATGAGATTCATTTCATATGTCGAGACTTTCAGTTCCCCTAAGAATGTGTGCTACAAATCTCTCCACAGAAGTAGAAATCAAAGGACTTGAAGCCTCTCTCTTTAAAAACTAGTCACCTAACAGAGTGAGTGCTTAAATGGGCTAAAAAATTCACAATCTGGCTGGGAAATCAAATATAAACTCTCAAAAACAAACAATCAAAAATTAAGATTGTGAAGAAGTAGAGAGAAATTAAAACTGAGTGTCCTGTAGTTGATAAGAAAAAGAATGTGACTCAGGAAAAGAGAGAGGGACCCAAAATGGGGCCTGGCTGCTTGCTGCTCAAAAGCCAGTAAACAGCCAAGGTTAGTGGAAAGGAAAGCTTATTTTATTTTTGATGCTGGAAATAGGGGGTAGGAGGTGGGAGTCTTGTCCAAAGGCTGACTCACTCTCTTCCAAAACCAATAGGCAAGAGCTTTTATAGGTGGAGAGAGGGGTCTACATGAGAAACAACACAGTCAGCTCTGACAGTCCTACTGAAATTGATTATTGGTGGCCTGACCAGCATCACCTTGATTGCTTGGTTAGTTCTTTTAATTTTATTGGAGTAGTGGTTTTTCAATGTTGTGCTATTTTCTGCTGTACAGCAAAGTGAATCAACCATATGTATACACATATCCCCTCTTTTTTGGATTTCCTTCCCATCTTAGGTCATCACAGAGCACTGAATAGAATTTGATTGTTTTAAGTACAGTTAATCTTCAGTTCCAAGGTCAATTTGTTCCCATTTCTTTGAGGCTAATTCTCAGAATTGTGGCCGCTTTTGTCATGGCTACAGTCTGGTTACCATGTAATTAACGTCTTCCATCTGGTGGCAGTTTCAGTATCTATAAGACAGCTCACAGGACATGGCTCAGAATATTCTCTATAACCTTTGAGAAGAAACTAAAGGTCCTTGACTATTCTTAAAGACTAAACTATTATGCTTTGGTCTCCTTTGGCTGTTTTCCTTTGTCTCTGTATTTTCTCACTTCTCTGATTAAACTTATTCTTTGGCTAAAGTTTTTCCACAGACAAAAGGCAGGCTGAGGATACAGGGGCAAGGGTCATAGGGTCCTGCTCCATTTCATTACAGAATAATTATAAATAAATTACAAATACTGAAGAAGAAATACCCATCTATGTATGAAGGGAAAAATCCAGGGAATAGAGATGTCCTAACATTACCCTATGGTATCATTAGCTTTCCTCACCAAGATTTGACTTTTCTCGTCTCTCATAGCATAGTAGGCTTACAATACCTCCTTTCTAGTGGTTAGGAGGCCATGTGACTAGTTCTGACTAATGAGAATGAAAGTTTTAAATGTTACTTCTGTGCTAAAAGTGAGATCCTCTAGGGCTTTCATTCCCTTTCGGATGTGAGTAGCAATTTTGGACATGACAGCACTGAGATTTTGCAGGGTGTTTTGTTAATGCAGTATAGTCTAACTTATCCTGACTGATATGCAGCCATAGATTTGATAAAAGAAATACAAAGCCATGTAGTGGCCAAAGAATACCTCCTGAGGAAAATAGAAGAAATCATATACAAAACTAATATAGTATCTAATAGGAATTCTTGTCTCTATGGAGAATATACCTGAGGTGGTGCAGAGAATCTGCCAAGAATGAGCTCACCAACAGTTGCTAAATCCCAGCTAAACAACTACTATCTTCAGAAAAATAAAGAAAGAAACTTAGGCTGTATCTCTTAGAATTAAGTGTTGGGAATAAAACTGAAGGAAGAGAATAAGCCAGATGGTATTTTTCTTTCTACTTTACATTTATGTTCCTGAGAGAGGAGCTAAGGGGGTGTCCATAGTTATGCATCTGGGATCATATGGTAACAACCACAAGATACTGCCATGCAAGGGAGCATCTTCAACCAAACATAAAAAGGAGCATTGTGGGCATGTTCTCTTATGTAAACAAGGAAGTCAAGATACAAAACATAAGGGAAAGAGAAAAATATCCCCCAAAGAGCTCAAATCTATACACTGTCCTCTTTGCTTTAATGGGAGGATAACTGTCTTAAAATGTTGGTTTCTGTCATACAACAAGGTGAATCAGCTATAGCTGTACTTATTTGCTCAGTCCTGTCCAACTCTTTGTGACCCCATAGATTGTAGTTTGCCAGGCTCCTTTGTTTATAGGAATTCTCCAGGCAAGAATACTGGATCAGGTTGCCACACCCTCCTCCAGGGGATCTTCCCAACCCAGGGATTGAACTCACCTCTCCCACATTGCAGGCAGATTGTTTACCAGCTGAGCTATCAGGGAAGCCCTGAATCAGCTATAAGTATACATAAATCCCTTCCCTCTTGAGCCTCCCTCTAGGTCATCACAGAGTTCCAGGCTGGGCTCCCAGTGTTATACAGCAGCTTCCCAGTAGATATCTCTTTTACAGGTGGTAGTGTATATATGTCAATGCTACTTTCTCAACTCATCCTACCCTCTCCTTCCCCCACTATGTCCACAAGTCCATTCCTTCTCTGCAAATACATTCATCAGTACTATTTTTCTAGATTCTGTGTACATGCATTAATATGATAATAATTGTTTTTTTCTTTCTGACTTACTTCACTCTTTATAATAGGCTCTAGGATCATACACCCCACTACAACTGACTCAAATTTGTTCCTTTCTATGGCTGAGTAATATTTCATTGCATTTGTGTACCACAACATCTTCATCTATTCATCTGTCTATGGACATCTAGGTTGCTTCCCTGTCCTGGCTATTGTAAATAGTGCTGCAGAGAACAATGGGGTATTTGTGTCTTTTTGAATTGTGGTTTTCTCAGGGTATATGCCCAGTAGTGGGATAGACGGGTCATATGTAGTTTTATTCCTCATTTTTTTTTAAGGAATTTCCACACTATTCTCCATAGTGGCTGTGCCAATTTACATTCTAGTGCAAAAGGGTTCCCTTTTCCCTACATCCTCTCCAGCATTTACTGTTTGTAGACTTTTTGATGATGGCTATTCTGATTAGTGTGAGGTGACACCTCATTGTAGCTTTGATTTGCACCTGGTGGCTCAGAGGTTAAAGCATCTGCCTGCAATGCGGGAGACCAGGGTTCAATCCCTGGGTTGTGAAGATCCCCTGGAGAAGGAAATGGCAACCCACTCCAGTATTCCTGCCTGGAGAATCCCATGGATGGAAGAGCTTGGTGGGCTACAGTCCATGGGTTGCGAAGAGTCGGACACGACTGAGCGACTTAACTTCACTAATAATGAGTGATATTGAGCTTCTTATCATGTGTTTATTGGCTATCTGCATGCTTTCTTTGGAGAAATGTATGTTTAGATCTGCCCATTTTTTGATTGGGTTGTTTGTTTTTCTGATACTGAGCTCTTATATATTCTGGAGATTAATCCTTTGTCAGTTGCTTCATTTACAATTTTCTCCCATTCTGAGGGTTATCTTTGCAGCTTGTTTAAGTTTCCTTTGCTGTGCAAAAACCTTTAAGTTTAATTACATCCCACTTGTTTATTTTTGTTTTATTTCCATTAATCTAGGATATGGATTATAGAGAATCTTGCTGTGATGTATGTCAAAGACTATACTGACTAGTCTTTGATCCATTTTGAGTTTATTTTTGTGTAGGTTGTTAGGAATTGTTCTAATTCCATTCAGTTTGCCCAGAACCACTTATCGAAGAGGGTGTCTTTTCTCCATTGCATGTTCTTGCCTCTTTTGTCAAAGATAAGGTGCCCATAGGTGCAAGGGCGTATCCCTGGACTTTCTATCTTGTTTCATTGATCTATATTTCTGTTTCTCTGCCTAACCTGCCTCTTGAGAAATCTATATGCAGGTCAGGAAGCAACAGTTAGAACTGGACATGGAACAACAGACTGGTTCCAAATAGGAAAAGGAGTACGTCAAGGCTGTATATTGTCACCCTGCTTATTTAACTTCTATGCAGAGTACATCATGAGAAANACTGAACTCCAGGAGATGGTGATGGACAGGGAGGCCTGGCATGCTAAGATTCATGGGGTCGCAAAGAGTCGGACACGACTGAGAGACTGAACTGAACTGAACTGCCAGTACTATATACTGTCCTGATTATAGTAGCTTTGTTGTATAGTCTGAAGTCAGGAAGGTTGATTCCTCCAGCCCTGCCTTTCTTAAGATTTCTTTCACTATTGGTAGTCTTTTGTGTTTACATATAAATTGTAAAAATTTTTGTTCTAGTTCTGTGAAAAACGCCATTAGTAATTTGAAAGAGATTGCATTGAATCTGTAAATTGCTTTAAGTAGAATAGTCATTTTCACAATACTGATTCTCCCCAAAGGAAAACAGTTGTAGCACAAGTCATGTATTCTCAAAGGGGCAAAATTTGTTTCCTGGTGGGGTGAGGGCAGATATTACAAGGGTACATGGCCCTCTGCTATGCATAAACAGATATACAAGTATATGTGGTATTAACACTATATGTTAATGTTGAGCTACAAGGGAAGGCAACGTTATATGTAGGAGATAATTAGGGAAAAACATTTTTTAAAAGTTTCTAAGGAGGTCTATAAAGAATAATACTTTTAAAAAAAGGTTAAGAAACACTAGTGCAGATGAACAAACATGATTTTTTAGAGGAAAAATAACCATACCTCAAAAGGGATTAAGACATATATTTATAGTATGTACATGTGCCAAAGCAGAATATGTGTATATAATAAACCAGGTCACCCTGAAATGGCATTAAGAATTAAAGGAAACTTTAATATTTACCCTGAGTCTTACTGGAAAAGAACCATGTCCCATCTTCTATATATGACCCAGAAGCTCATCAGAGAATGCCTGCCCTATCTTCACTCATTCAAACTCTTTGCAACAGTGTCATCCAAAAGTTTATATTACAAACCTACACAGCCTCAGCCATGGAATTACGCCCATGTTTTTTCTTTGAACTTTTATTTTTAAACTTGCTTTTTTAAATGGTCCTGTACATATGGTTATATGTCCTATTTTTCTTTCCTTCATTATTAAGAACTCCAAGAGGTTATAGTCAGTTTTTTCCAAGTCCCTTTATTTATTTTTAATTCTGATATTACCTAACAGATGAGAATTAAATCCAGAGCAAAAGCCACCGTTAGGACTTCTTATCTACTCTCAACACAGCCATTTTGGTTAAAGCATTCTACACTGTACTAGATACTATATTTCTAAAAGATATGGATATATAGTTGCTAATGGAGAAAGTGAAATACACAATCAGTATTAAATTTGATCACAATTCTGTAATTTGTACTAGGAATCTAGTACTTTATCCCCTACTAGCAAACTACAGAAAACAATTGACAGCTCTTCTTTTAATCCTTGCCCAGATTTTGTCTAATATGTTCTCATCTTGAGGTTTGAAAGTGAAAGTGAAGTTGCTCAGTCGTGTCCGAGTCTTTGCGACCCCATGGACTGTAGCCTACCAGGCTCCTCTGTCCATGGGATTTTCCAGGCAATAGTACTGGAGTGGACTGCCATTTCCTTCTCCACATCTTGAGGTTTAAGAAGTTTTTAAGTAAAATATAGTTGATTTCCAATAGTATGAGAGTTTCAGATGTACAGCAAAATGGTTCAGTGATACATGTATATACATTGTTTTTTCCATTAGAGATCATTACAAGATATTGAATATAGTTCCCTGTGCTATGCAGTAAATCCTTGAATCTTACCTGTTTTATGTATAGTGGTTTGTATCTGCAATCCCATTCTCCTAATTTATCCTCTCCCTCCTCCCTTTCTCCTTTGGTAACCATAAATCTGTTTTCTACATTTGTGATTCTGTTTCTGTTCCGTGTATAGATTCATTTGTATTTGTTTTTAGATTTCACAGAAAATGATACATGATATTTGTCTTTCTCTGTCTGATTTCCTTCATTTAGTATGATATCCTCTAGGTCCATCTATGTTGCAGCAAAAGGCAATACTTCACTCTTTTATGGCTGACTAATATTCCACTGTATATATGTACATATATGTATATATGTACATCTTCTTTATCCATTCATCTCTATAGACAACATACACAATGTGAGAAAATATTTGCAAAAGATACAACTGACAAGGGGTTAATATCCAAAACATAAACAGGTCTCAGATGGCTCCATGTCAAAAAAAAAAAAAAAAAACTCAATCAAAAGATGGGCAAAAGAAGTTTAAGAATTTTGATAAATATACAAAGCTCATGTTATAAAGGAGAGAGTCTTGGCCCATAGATGTATTAAAAAGAAGTGGTAAGGATATGACTGTTTGAAGAGGTGAACTTTGCACCAGAAAGAGTATGTGTTAGACATAGGAGGTATGCTCTGCACTCACCTACAACCATGGCAGACAATTAACAACCCTAGCATCTTGCCCATTGTGCCTGGATGTGTCTTCACAATCATTTTAAACGAAAGCTTTTGAACCACACAACCGATAATATTAGACAAGTAAAGTTTATCTTGGGAGAAAGATCTTTAATAGTTCTCCATGTCTGAAACTATGATTATATATACTATATTTATGCTTTTAGACTAGCCCAACCTAATGGGCAGTAGTAGAGAATCCATCTACACAAGAGACGCAGGTTCAATCCCTGAGTCAGGAAGATCTCTTGGAGTGGGAAACGGGCAACCTGCTCCAGTATTCTTGTCTGGAAAATTCCATGGACAGAGGAGCCTGGTAAGCTACAGTCCATGGGATTGCAAAGAGTCAGACATGACTGAGCACACACACACAAACACATACACAACCTGATGCACACTGAGGATTCATGTACAGTTCAGCAGGTGTAAAAGAGGAAGAATGAGTATTACAAGTGCTTACTAGTTTACTTCTCAGTGAAAGACTAGATACTCAAAAGCTGTGGCTTTCCATATTAACTTCTGTACTTATTCAATTATTCTTTGCAATTACTTTGTGAGTAGCCACCAAAGCCTTTCTTCTTTTCTTGATGAGGGATGGGACTGAAATACAAGTGTCTTGGAAAAGACAACACAGTGGCTTTTGCTAACAAAGATATAAATAACTACGAGCAGATTCACTTCTGTGAGTGGAATTGATACGAACATGCAGTCCACACTCCTCTGCTACGGACTCAGAGAGCATAATAGGAGCAGGGTGGTGAAGACGCAGCTGAACATTTAGCAGAACTTCAGGCTTAGCTCCAGGATTACAGATTCTACTGTTTTATTCTGTAACTCATATACCACAAAAACCCTATATTCTTGCCCTGAACCCTAAAAGTCTTTCTTTCTCAGGTTTCTTGCTTGAAAGTCAATTTATTTTCAATGACCCAAATGTCCTTTTAACTAATGATCATTGATAAATTGCAGAGGATATGACCAATTTTACAGCAGACATACAGAAGCAAAAACTAAGGCCATGCCTCCTCCTAGGAGATAACTGAGAAAACCATTAGCAGGTATGGTACACAAGGTGAGGGCTACCCTGGTGGCTCAGTCAGTTAAGAATTTTCCTGCAATGCAGGAGACCTGGGTTCAATCCCTGGGTTAGGAAGATCCCCTGGAGAAGGAAATGGAAAACCACTCCAATATTCTTGCCTGAAGAATTCCATGGACAGATGAGCTTGGCAAGCTACCATCCATGGGATCATAAAGAGTCAGACACAACTGAGTGACTAACACATAGAAGGTGAAGGCAACTTGGTTGTTGAATTGAGCCCTGAAAGTAGAACTGGGAAAATTCTGGTCAGATATGTTTTGAGTCTGAGAGGTAGGTCAGTAGGCATGGGAAACAAGGTGGAAGATAGAAACTATTGGAACAGGAGACAGATAAATAAGAAAACTTCAGATAACAGTAAAATATTTCAAATGAAAGATGATGAGGTGTGACATAGGAGGCAATAGAAGGATAATTGGAAGGGTATCATGATAGGTCTTAAACCAACAAGATAGATCCAGTTTTTTGCGGTTTTTGGTAATAAAAGTCAATGAGTAACTGGACACACACACACACACATGCGCAAAACCTTTAAGTACACCAAGGAATTCATTACAAAGTTAACAGGGAGTTATTGAATTCATAAGCTAAATAGTTTTTTATTGAGTATCTATCATGTGTCATAAACTAAACTCTGCAGGCTACTAAAATTAATGGAACAGAGACATGGCCCTGTAGAGAATCACAATAGAATTGTCAGGGATGGAAGAAAAAAGGTGGATCAACAAACCTAATAAAGGGTACAGTGCAATGAGCAGACCTGAGGAAGGCTTTATTTCTGTCCTGAGAAGCTCTGTGGGATAGATACTGCTCTTCTTGCCAGCCCAGTCTCAGCCCTATGACAAAGTGCAGAGAAGAGTTGATGTGAGGTCAGAAGGAAAGCCTGGTTTCCAATCCAGCTGCTATTACCCTATTAGCCATATGTGGAGACAAGTAGGGCTATCCAATAACTGAGTGTGCTGCCCATCAATAAGCTAGATGCACCTGATGGCATCTATTCTCCTATGAGGAGCAACTACACTCTCCCAGGGGCCTGGGATCCTCCAAGCTATGCTAAACATGGCTTCAAAAACCTGGGGACACCAAAGTTTTCAGGTGCCAAGCAGCTGGCATCTCCCAGCATTCTCTTAAACAGAAGATACCTATGTTCAGTTCAGTTCAGTTCATTCACTCAGTCATGTACAACTCTTTCCAACCCCATGAGCTGCAGCACACCAGGCCTTCCTGTCTATCATCAACTACCAGAGTCCACCCAAACCCATGTCCATCAAGTCAGTGATGCCATCCAACCATCTCATCCTCTGCTGTCCCCTTCTTCTCCTGCCCTCAATCTTTCCAAGTGTCAGGGTCTTTTCCAATGAGTCAGATCTTTGCATCAGGTGGCCAAAGTATTGGAGTTTCAGCTTCAACATAGTCCCTCCAATGAACACCCAGGACTGATCTCCTTTAGGATGGACTGGTTGGATCTCTTTGCAGTCCAAGGGACTCTCAAGAGTCTTCTCCAACACCACAGTTCAAAAGCATCAATTCTTTGATGCTCAGCTTTCTTTATAGTCCAACTCTCACATCCATACATGACTACTGGAAAAAACATAGCCTTGACTAGATGGACCTTTGTTCGCAAAGTACTATCTCTGCCTTTTAATATGCTGTCTAGGTTAGCCATAATTTTCCTTCCAAGGAGTAAGCATCTTTTAATTTCATTGCTGCAATCACCATCTGCAGTGATTTTGGAGCCCCCAAAAATAAAGTCTGACAGTGTTTCCACTGTTTCCCCATCTATTTCCCATGAAGTTATGGGACCAGATGCCATGATCTTCGTTTTCTGAATGTTGAGCTTTAAGCCAACTTTTTCACTCCTTTCACTTTCATCAAGAGGCTTTTTAGTTCCTCTTCACTTTCTGCCATAAGGGTGGTGTCATCTGCATAACTGAGGTTATTAATATTTATCTTGTTTCCAGCTTGTGCTCCTTCCAGCCCAGCATTTCTTATGATGTACTCTCTGCATATAAGTTAAATAAGCAAGGTGACAATATACAGCCTTGACGTACCCTTTTTCCTATTTGGAACCAGTCTGTTGTTCCATGTCCAGTTCTAACTGTTGCTTCCTGACCTGCATACAGGTTTCTCAAGAGGCAGGTCAGGTGGTCTGGTATGTCCTTCTCTTTCAGAATTTTCCACAGTTTATTGTGATCCACACAGTCAAAGGCTTTGGCATAGTCAATAAAGCAGAAATAGATGTTTTTCTGGAACTCTCTTCCTTTTTCCATGACCCAGTGGATGTTGGCAATTTGATCTTTGGTTCCTCTGCCTTTATAAATCCAGTTTGAACATCTGAAAGTTCACGGTTCATGTATTGCTGAAACCTGGCTTGGAGAATTTTAAGTATTACTTTACTAGCATGTGAGATGAGTGCATCTATGTTTAGTCCACCTTTTTTCCTGAGTCCCACATGTCAATTTTTCTACATGAGATTACTCCCACATTTATCCCACAAAAATACATAACGGGCAGGAGAGTGTCCCACCTCTCAGGTCCTCCTGCCTGATGTCCACATTGTCTGGCATCAGCACACCTCTCTGAGGAGTAATGAGGGAATAGGGACAGAAAGCCTTCTCTTGTTCTTCCTTGGCTGACAAATGTACACACTGCACCTCTTCCTAAGACCAGACCTTATATTCTGTCACCCCAAGCAACATGTAGCAAATCACTGAACCTCCCTAAGCCCCTTAGCATGTGTGTGTGAGTCCTAAGTTGCTTCAGTTGTGTCTGACTCTTTGTGACCACATGGACTGTAATCTGCCCCCAGGCTCCTCTGTCCATGGGATTCTCCAGGCAAGAACACTGGAGTGGGTTGTCATGTCCTCCTCCAGGGGGTCTTCCCAATCCAGGGATCGAACCCACATTTCTTATGTCTCCTGTGTTGGCAGGAAAGTTCTTTAACATGAGCATGACCTGGGAAGCCCTTTAGCATCAGAAGAATGAGGAAAATAAAGACCTCCCCAACCCACTTCACAAGGGAATAGTGACAATTTGAGGAGCTTTGTAAATCAAAATGTGCTATACTCATGTGGGGGGGAGGGGTATTTTTATCATAAGGGAGTGAAGAGTCACTGAGCACAGACTCTGGTTGGCACCTAAACCTTCTGTTTACCACACACTGCTGCTTAGTTTGACCCACAGATAATTAAAGGTAGATTAGAGGCATATACAAAACAACATGGAAAAACAAAAGGGAAAAATAAAGATCAGAGAAATAAAAGTAAACAGGAACATTACAATGTGGATGTGTCATGCACAAGCATGCTGAGTCACCAGTCTGGCCCAAAGCTTCCTGGAGTGCAAAGTCTAGGGGAAGCATGTCATGTACATGTTTGCCATTGACAGCAAGAAAAAAGCCTATAATTCCTAAGAGGGGACATTGTTTTGTGGAAGAAACTCACCGTGAAGAGATCACAGTTTTCTCCCCCACTTTCCACCATAAATATAATCTTGAGTTTCTTAGCATAACTCCCATAGATCAGTTTAAGGAAATCTCTTCCATAGAGAACCTAGTGCTTGTGGTCTGATCAGATTTGATTCAGACATAAAATACAAAGAAGGAAAGTTTATAATTTGTAGAGTAAAGAGATGAATCTTTTCAAAAAATCTGTGCACCTTTAAGTACCTTTTCTTTAGAAAGCTTCTAGAAGGTCCCCAGCTCACATTTAATCAGCAAGTGCAAAATTTGGGAGTGGACTTAGATATTTTTCAGTGCCATTCCCATTATACTAAAAAAAAAAAAAATTGAGGCCACCAGATGGGAAATCTCTTCTAAAATGACAGGCACCTTCATTGCCAAGACTAATCCAGGTCTGGGCTCCTCTAGTGTGCAGTAAACTGCTGTTCCCCCAGCTTTGAGCAATGTCAGTGCCTCTCCTGTGGCTTACAAGACATGGTGCTCATTCATTGCCCCATCACTGCCAGTTGGGTCTTACTACCTGGACAGAAAGCTCTTCAAGACAAATTCATTTTCATCCTCATAGCACTTAGCCCAGAACTGGCAACCCAGTAGATGCTCAACACTGCCTGAGTAATGGATGTGAGTTGAAATAAATTGAGTGCTTTCCATTAAAACTTGAAGACCCAGCTCAAGTGCCAAATTCCAGGCTGTTCCTCAGTTCCTGGCAGTAAGCAACCCTACTGGAGGACAGCAGTGACACTTCCTAAAGAATAGATTCTATGAATACCAGAACCAAGTGATATTTTTCAACAAAATTTCAGCCAGAATTAAGAAAACATTAGCACTTTTACCTTCAGCTCCATCTCTTATGAGTCAGACGTACTGCACAAATACAAAATTATAAGGCAGGTAAACTTGATGCAGGTTTTCTCTTGAAACATTAAGACTAACTAAGCAGGCAAAGTTCTATATCATGAAGATTTTTAAATGTATACAAAAAAATCAAAGAATATGGGGGACTATTTCAGGTTACACAGAATCGTAAAGATCAATTTTCTAATACCATCAAAAAAAAAAAAAAAGGAAAAGGATGAAATGAAAAAGTTGCCTAAACAATGATGATTATTTATTATTTATTACATATCAGTTACCTCCTCAGTGTTTTACAGATTTCCATGTTTAATCCTTACAGCAAACCTAAGAGGTAGATGTTACTGTTATCAGCATTTACAGATGGAAAAACTAAGGTGCCAAATGTTTCAGTTACCATGGTAACCTAACCTATCTGGCTCAGGATTCCAACCCATTGGTATCTAACTGGGAACTATATGTTTCTAAGCTAAAATTATTCCTAAGAATATTGTTAACATATATTGAGCATTTAAAGTTTTGCATAGATCACATAGGTAGTAATGGAGCTAAGACTTGAACTGAGGCAAACAGGTTTCTGTACCATTTTCTGTATGCTATAGTCCAGAGGATGAGATGGTTGGATAGCATCACTGACTTAATGGACGTGAGTCTGAGCAAACTCCAGGAGATAATGAAGGACAAGGAAGCCTGGTGTGCTGCAGCCCATGGGGTTGCAGAGTCAGACACGACTTAGTGACTAAACAACAATAACAATGCTATAGCTCTTTCCCTAAGAGGGTAACAGGTGATAAAGCATGTTTGAACTCTTATCCATCCCTCTCACATTAGATCTCCTTAAGAACTTCCTCATCTCTAGCCTAAATTATTTCCGTGTGCGTGTGTGTGCTCAGTTGTGTCTAACTCTTTGCAACTCCTTGAACTGTAGTGTGCCTGGCTCCTCTGTCCATGGAATTTTCCAGGCAACACTCATGGTGAATTCATGTCAATGTTTAGCAAAAGCAATACAGTAACGTAAAGTAAACTAAAGTTAAAATAAAAATTTCAAAAAATTAAAAAAAAAAAAAAGAATACTGGAGTAGGTTGTCATTTCCTAACTCCAGGGATCTTGTGGACCCAGGGACTAAACCTGTCTCCTGAGGCTCCTGCATTGGCAGGCAGAGTCTTTACCAACTGTGCCTCCTGGGGAGAACTATTTCTGCAGCCTCCTCTTCAGCATCCTCCTTCCAGGCCTGTTATCTAAATCCCTTCCCATCCATTAAGCCTGTGAGACAGATACTACACAGGACCTACCTTAAAGCAGTTTGGTTTTAACGTGGGGCTTCCCTAATGGCTCAGATGGTAGAGAATCTGCCTGCAATGTAGGAGACTCAGATTCAATCCTTGGGTGGGGAAAATCTTCTGGAGAAGGGAGTGGCATCTCACTCTAGTATTCATGCCTGGAGAAGCCCATGGACAGAGGAGTCAGTTGGGCTACAAAGAGTCAGACATGACTGAGAAACTAACACTTTTTTTTTTTCTTTTTAGACACTGCCCTGCTCCAAACCCTTCAGTCATTCCCCACCTCCAAGCAAAGCTCTGGAATCCTTAAAGTCACTCAGCGGGCCAGTCATTTATCTAGATCCTTTCTCCTCTTTAATAATAAACTGTGGAAAATTCTGAAAGAGATGGGAATACCAGACCACCTGACCTGCCTCTTGAGAAACCTATATGCAGATCAGGAAGCAACAGTTAGAACTGGACATGGAACAACAGACTGGTTCCAAATAGGAAAAGGAGTACGTCAGGGGTGTATATTGTGACCCTGCTTGTTTAATTTATATGCAGAATACATCATGAGAAACGCTGGGCTGGAAGAAGCACAAGCTGGAATCAAGATTGCTGGGAGAAATATCAATAACCTCAGAAATGCAGATGACACCACCCTTATGGCAGAAAGTGAAAAGGAACTAAAAAGCCTCTTGATGAAAGTGAAAGAGGAGAGTGAAAAGTTGGCTTAAAGCTCGACATTCAGAAAACGAAGATCAGGGCATCTGGTCCCATCATTTCATGGGAAATAGATGGAGAAACAGTGTCAGACTTTATTTTTGGGCTCCAAAATCACTGCAGATGGTGACTGCAGCCATGAAATTAAAAGACGCTTACTATCAAATTGCTGACATTCGCTGGATCGTGGAAAAAGCAAGAGAGTTCCAGAAAAACATCTATTTCTGCTTTATTGACTATGCCAAAGCCTTTGACTGTGTGGATCACAAGAAACTGTGGAAAATTCTGAAAGAGATGGGAATACCAGACCACCTGACCTGCCTCTTGAGAAACCTATATGCAGATCAGGAAGCAACAGTTAGAACTGGACATGGAACAACAGACTGGTTCCAAATAGGAAAAGGAGTACGTCAGGGGTGTATATTGTGACCCTGCTTGTTTAATTTATATGCAGAATACATCATGAGAAACGCTGGGCTGGAAGAAGCACAAGCTGGAATCAANTGTGAGTTTGAGTGAACTCCGGGAGTTGGTGATGGACAGGGAGGCCTGGCATGCTGCGATTCATGGGGTCGCAAAGAGTCGGACACGACTGAGTGACTGAACTGAACTGAACTCCTTAGAAGGAAAGTTATGACCAACCTAGATAGCATACTGAAAAGCAGAGACATTATTTTGCCATCAAAGGTTCATCTAGTCAAGGCCATGGTTTTTCCAATGGTCATGGACTGTGAAGAAAGCTGAGCCCCGAAGAACTGATGCTTTTGAACTGTGGTGTTGGAGAAGACTCTTGAGGGTCCCTTGGACTTCAGGGAGATCCAAACAGTCCATTCTGAAGGAGATCAGTCCTGGATATTATTTGGAAGGAATGATGCTAAAGCTGAAACTCCAGTTCTTTGTCCACCTCATGCGAAGAGTTGACTCATTGGAAAAGACTCTGATGCTGGGAGGGATTGGGGGCAGGAGGAGAAGGGGACAACAGAGAATGAGATGGCTGGATGGCATCACTGACTCGATGGACGTGAGTTTGAGTGAACTCTGGGGGTTAGTGATGGACAGGGAGGCCTGGCATGTTGCAATTCATGGGGTCTCAAAGAGTCGGACAGGACTGAGTGACTGAACTGAACTGAACTTTCCCGTCCTTTGGCCTCACCTTCCTCCACCCCTTTCTCATTTCTCCATTAGTCAGCCTCCAACAACCCTTAACCACTAGAAATTCCCTTCTTACACTGCAGCTCTTGCCTGAGCACTTGTGTTCACACTGGTCTTCCTGTGTGGAATGAATGGTTCCAGGATTACCCTTGATTTTTTCTGGCTTCTCCCCATCTGTTAAAGATTTAGCTTAAGTATTGTCTCCTCCAGGAAGCATCCCCTCTGCCTCCTTTCACCAGGAACTGTGGCTCACAGCTGTCTGATTGAGCCCCCGGACCCTCAGAAGAGACAAAGCCCACTACTGAGGACTGATGCTTGTAGGCTAACTCTTCCTTGGGAAATGGTTCATGTACCTACAAAGCCCCACTGAGAATCTTCTGATGGCTCTTTGTTTCCAAGATGTTTTCAGTCATGTGCTAATTATAAGGCTGAAGCTGATGCTGGTGCCACTTTTTTTGTGAATATGTGACATCCAGGAGGAACCAAAAAGGACTATAAATTACCCAGCTGATGATGAAAGTTCTCCATATATCCCTTGAGACTGCTTAACAGATCTTTTATAACTGGCTCAAACAGCTGCAGCATTCTCAAAAAAGGCATCACACTTACGGTTAACTTTTTAACTAACTTTAATAGCACAAATAGCTAAAGAAAGCAAGCACCTGGAAACTCTCACATCCAGGTACATTTGTGGGGTGGGAAATGATTTAGCAAGATACCTGCAAAGTTGTGCAGTTGCACTTAATGCCCAAGATGGAAATGTACACAGGTTACTGGACTTTACAAACACTTGAATTGCCTTCCTCTACATTTGGAGTGCACACAGGTCCACTCTTAAGTGGCTTCAGGCATCACACCTATTAGGGTTATCTCTCCTCCTCTTCACTGAATTAACATACAGCCTTGAATCAATGTGAGAAAGCCATATACTTTCAGTTTTGAGGAGGGAGGTGACAGTTGTTGATATGCTGGGTCTCCCATTTACACTCTGTTAACTATGTTGCACATACTTTAGAGACTGTAGACAGGCTTGCATGCATGCTAAGTGTCCAACTCTTTGCAACTCTATGGACTGTAGCCCGCAGGCTCCTCTGTCCATGAGATTCTCCAGTCAAGAGTATTGGAGTGGCTGGCCATGTCCTTCAGGAGAAATCCCCCACTCAGGGATTGAACCCGAGTTTATTTCTTACGTCGCTTGCATTAGCAGGCACGTTCTTTACCACTAGTGCCACTTGGGAAGCCCATGGACAAGCTTAAGGGATATTAAATGAGATAATTAGGCCTTAATTAATTTTTGAAATGAGGTAAGATCTTGACACAGTGTATGTTAGTTACTTGCTCCCCAGGGGTGAGAAGAGAAAAATAAGCCGTTCTTCTCATGAGACAGATTAAGTGCTACACTGGAGTTTTTCATTATCAAGAACACCTTCTTCCTGCCTCTCTGAAAATCTAGGTCTCAACTCAAATTTCATGTCACAAAGAAACTCAAGCCAACTCTAATATTCCCTCTTGGCCTTGGGGCTGAGGCTTCATCTTTTGCTTTACTGTTAAGCTCCATAAGGCATCCACCCAGGACAAGCCATCAGCCAAGGACTCAATGCTTCCTTTTGAGGGTTTTGTGAGGCATTAAGAATGCCAACTTTGGAAGTTATATGTTCTCAACAAGGTTCTGAGCTGCATTATGACCTTCTGTTTCTGCCCTGATTCTGGACCCTTAAGCCAATGCATCCACCAGAGAACTGATGGTTTACAGAAGGCCAGCCATGGGCCACCTGTTTAAAAAAGGGTACTCATTAAGCAATGGTCCTAGACCAGGCTCTGATCCATGGGTTTTAGTGCATAGTTCTCTTGAATCTGCACCATAAATCCCAGCCCTCATTCCCTCATACTCATGTTCAGTCAGGTCTGGCTCTCTGTGATCCCGTGGACTGTGGCTCACCAGGCTCCTCTGTCCATGAAATTTTCCAGGCAAAAATACTGGAGTGGGTTGCCTTTTCATACTCCAGGGGATCTTCCCAACCCAAGGATCAAACCCGTGTCTCTTGTTCCTCCTGTATTGGCAGGCAGATTCTTTACCACCAAGCCACTGGTGAAGCCCAATAACTCCCAAACATATGTATAATTACTAGTTACAGCTAAGTGGTAAGAAATAAAGGAGACATAGAGACAATTCCCTAATCAAAGTCTTACAGGTTCTATGTGGTAGAGCATGGATTTGAAGCCAGAAGATGTAGCCTTATTTTCCCTAGCTTTGTTCTTGTTGTAGCAGAATTCCAAGATGACCCTGGATTCCTACTTTCTAATATACACACTCTATATATTCCCCTCCTTTAGAGTATGAGAGATATTGGCATATATGATGGGACTGTCACTTTCAATTTTAGGTTACTAATCAGTTGACTTAGAGTTAATCAAAAAGAGATTTTTCTGGATAAGCCTGAACTAACCAGTTGAGTCCTTTCAAAGAAGGTAAAGTGTAAAGACATACTCTTGATGGTTTTAAGGAAGTTTAAGAAAACTGCCTTGTTATAGAGAGGGCCATGTGGCAGGGAACAGCAAGCAACCTCTAGTTACTGAAAGTGGCCCCTGGCTGCTGGCAAGCAGGAAAGCAGAAATATCAGTTCTACAACAACAAAGTACTGACTTCTGCCAATAACTTCATGGGCTTAGAAGAGGACCCTGAGCTCCAGAAAGGGGCTAAGCCTGGCCAACACCTTGACTTAAGCCTCGGGATGCCCTGAGAAGAAATGCTCAACAACTGACCTACAAAAACATTGATGTTGATAAACTTGTATTGTTTTAGGCCATTGTTACTAGTTTGCAGTAATTTGAGTGACTGCCATAATTTGAACAAAAATCATCAACAGAAATCTAATACAATTCCCCTACCCTTCCTTCCATCCAGCTCCCACCCAGCTCCTGAGCCTTGTTTCAACATCCTGGCTTCATTTCGAGCTTCCTAGGGGGTGCTAGTGGGAAAGAACCAGCCTGCCAATGCAGAAGACATAAATAAGAGACACTAGTTCATTCTCTCGGTCAGGAAGATCCCTTGGAGAAGGGCATGGGAACCCACTCCAGTATTCTTGCCTGGAGAATCCTATGGATGGAGAAGCCTAGCAGGTTACAGTTCAGCCTCTCCCACTTGGCCTTACAGATGACTTCCTGGACTCCATATTCTCAGCCTGGAAGAGCTGGGCTCAAACAGGCCACTACTTGGTTCTTTCTCCTGCTTCTCTTATCTTCCCTTCAAGCTCTGAACCCAATCCTGGCACCGACCTGTGTGGCCAGAGCTTCCCTTTAAACTGGAAACATGTTCAATGCAGGGCTTCCTAAGTAGTATTATAAAGAGATTTAAGGTTTCTACAGGCCAGCCAAGGGTTCTATTTTGTTTGTTTGTTTGTTTGGGGGCCTGGGCACAGAGCTGCAAAAAGGAGAAAGGGATGCAATCAAGTTTCCCATTTCCCCATCCCACCTTTCATACAGATTAACTTCAGCCAGAACATTTAACAGCATGATTTTGTTAAAATATATAATAAATAATAAATGTGTTATAATATATAATAAATATGTTTATGTATTAGCATTGTAACATTATGCATTAGCATTATAACCTTTCAATGTTAAAAAAATAAGTAAAAGTTCAGCAATCACTGGTGTTACAAAAGTGGTCTTAGCTCTGTATACAGTGTGATCATGAGAAAAACATTTAAGCTATGTGCATTTCAGTCTATTTTTCTCTGAAATGAATAGATTGGAAAAGATGATCTCTAAAGCCCCTTCCAGCTATAATATCCCATGATTGAAAGATTGTTAAGCCTAGCATTTTGCAGTTGGCAGACTCTCTTGACCTGCTGAGCTAATGACCAACGCAGGAATAAAAGTTTCACCCATCCAAGACCAAGAGCCAGATCCTTCCATCTGGCTGCCTGGTTCCCAGAGGGCCATTTGCCTTCCTTCCAAAGCCACCAGGGTACATATGGAGGGCTTCAGCAGAGAGGGCCAGGAGTAACTGGGATGCTGACCCAAATGACAGGCTATTGGCAGAGCTTCCTGGATTCAACTGCCAAATACCCTGGGATCTGGGAATATAGTGGGAAAACTCAAATCAGCTTCATGGAAGAAGGAAAATAAACAAAATAATACTTGTATATCAAGGGCTTAATTAGAAAAAAAAGAAAATAAATGCATCATCTTCTTGTCATTTGTCTTTGACTTTAGGCTCCCTCTGAGAGTTTTCTTCCAAGGGGTTACAAAAAGGGGCCAGCACTGTGGGCAGGCTGAAGGGGCAAGTCCAGCTGTAGAGAGGGTCCTGAGAGGATGAAGGACTTTCTGTTTCCACAAATAAGCATGCTGTGATCATTTCTATGACTTCCCTCGAAGCTCAGTTGGTAAACAATCTTCCTGCAGTGCGAGAGTCCACCTGCAGTGCAGGAGACTGGATTCCTGAGTTGGGAAGATTCCCTGCAGAAGGAAATGGCAACCCAATCCAGCATTATTGGCCGGGAAATCCTATGGATAGAGAAGCCTGACAGACTATAATCCATGGGGTTGCAAAGAGTTGGACATGACTTAGCAACTAAACCACCACAGCTTTAATATCATAAGTAGGACCATTTCCCTGATGTCAGGAATCCCTTTAAATTGGGTTAAATTCCATCATTTTGCAATGAGATGTAAGTTTGAAAATTAAAAAAAAAAAAAAAAAAGAAAAAAAATCTCTGGAGAAAAGAAGTCAAAATTAAGTTTTAAATGACTTAAGATGGAAAAGTTTCAAACAGCAAGCTTTACATGAAGCAAATGTACCTGAAAAGAGGACTGCTCAATTTTGTTGCTATTCAGTTTCTAAGCTGTGTCCAACCCCATGGACTGCAGCATGCCTGGCTTCACTGTCCACTATCTTCCGGAGTTTGCTCAAACTCGTCCATTGAGCCACTGATGATATCTAACCATCTCATTCTCTGCTGTCCCATTCTCCTCCTGGCCTCAATCTTTCCCAGCCTTGAGGTCTTTTCCAATGAGTCAGATCCTCACATCAGGTGGCTTTTGGGGTAGTGTAATTTATTCTAGGCCAGGCATTTCTTTTTTACAAGTAAGAATCAGGATTGGGGTGGGGGTTCCCAAGTGGCACTCGCTAGTGGTAAAAAATCCACCTGCAATGCAGGAGACACAAGGGACACAGGTTTGATCCATGGATTGGGAAGATCCCCTGGAGGAGGAAATGGCAACCCACTCCAGTATTCCTGAAGAGCTTGGTGGGCTATAGTCCATGGGGTCACAAAGAAACACAACTGAAGCAACTCAGCACACATGCATGCAACGGGATTAGGATTCAAACCTAGATGTCTCTGACCTGAGACATCGGATTCTGAAGGACCCCAGAAAAAAATGAAAAACTTAGACAGTTTCCCAGACACTAACCTCTAACAAAGCTCTCCAGTCTCAACATGAGCGTTTGAGAGAAGGAGATATTAGTGCTATCCCATCCAAATTGCTATGGATTCATTTCCAAGCTTGATGAATTTATCACCCACCTTCTGCATGCCTGGATTCTGCAACCCTCTGAGGATGGTCTGGTGTAACTTATGCTCCAGAGCTTTCTTTCAGGGTCAGGCTGAGTTTGGACAAAATCACACCTTTGTTTGATCTGTTCTGCTTTCCTGTTTTGCTTTTCCTATTCTTGTAGGTGTTCCTTTTAAAAGCATTTTCATAATAAATCCTTTACATCCAATCCATTGACTTAGGGCTGCTTCTTGAAGACACCAACATACAAATTTATGAGAGCATTTTAAATGAGTGATATTTCAGTTTTCTCTCCATTTTACCTTATATAATGAATTTCTCTTCCATCATTACTTTAGGGAGTTTCTAGCCCTAGTTCATATTGTTTTGGTCCTCAGCTAGTAGAGAACTAAAGCAGCTCTCTAACAATGTCTTGCAGTGTGTCACACTTAATTCTATAGCAAACGTCTGGGGGCCTGGTTAATAACACAGTGTCAGCTTTTCTCATTTCAGTGATCTGGTCAAAAGACTATATAGCTCTATCTTTCAGAAAGGAAGAGTTACAATGATATATTTTTGATTGTGCAGAACCAAGTCATTCTCTTTCTGAGATGGTGAAAGCATTCTGATTGCTTCAAATAATGGAACTGATGCTGGTCTAAGCAATCAAATGTATAAGAGACATAATAATCAAGATGTAATTGATCTTTGTATTGGCGTTACTCCAAATAAAGCAGGAATTGCTATCTTTGGACCTGTTCAGTTTTCCATTAGGTAGAAGACTAAACTGAAATAAAGGACATGATATTTAACAAGAATCCCTATCTGACTTAAGAGATTCATTACATCTGAATGCATCTTTTAAAGAAGGAATCAAATGAATCTGACTAAGAATATAGACATTCACAGCTTTTATCTATAAATAAATAAATAAGAAAACAAAAGAAGAAAAATATCTAACCTTCTAAGAAAATGAGCCTCCAGGAGCAGAGAATAAACTTTTGGTTTTAATGGAAAATGCTTTTATGAAGATTAAAAAACAAACAAAAATCTATACTCTGAGACAAAGTTTCAGAAGTCTGTAGGGCCACACTGCGTTCCTTGAATCTATAGCCTGTGTTCTGGTACCCAGCACTGCTGTCTTAGAACCTTTGAGTATGTCGTTGCTGTTTTTAGTTGCTTATTTGTGTCTAACTCTTTGCAATCCCATGAACTGTAGCCAGCCAGACTCCTCTGTTCATGGAATTTCACAGGCAAGAATACTGGAGTGGGTTGCCATTTCCTTCTCCAGGGGATCTGTCCAACCCAGGGATCAAAATTGTGTTTCCTGCAATTCTTCTGCACTGCAGGCAGATTCTTTACCTCTGAGCCCCCAGGGAAACCCACTGCTATGAGGAAAGAAGAAGGGGCACAATCACAACAGCTTTTTTCAAACATTTGAGTGTATTCAGCTGCACATCACCCTCCACTTTTTAATTACAGATAATGATCGAGTTTTAATAGTTCTCCCTCTCTCTGCACCATTGAGGTTATTATGTAAAGAAATTCATATTGGCTATTGGCCATAATGTTTAGCAACTGACAAGCATTTAACCAGCATTTGTTGGATAGATATAGAGATGAAAGGGTGAATGGATGACTGAGTGGATGGACAGGTGGATGGATGGAAGGAAGGATGGATGAAGTGTGGTGGAGCGATGCTGAATGAAGTAGTAGGAGGGAAAGTTCTCAACCAAAAGGTGAAGAAAATAAACCTTTCTCTTCTTTCTGTACCTTCTCCTGGAGTCCATTCCCAAATGTTTTCCACAATTTAGATCTTTGCCCTCTTTCTGATCAAACATGCATTCAAGAGAGGACCTAATAAACCCATTCCCAAGAAAACACAAAACTGACAGAACTTCACTGAATTACACAAATGTTTTGTTTTTTAAACTTGAGGAATGCACAAGCTACTTAAAAAACATCATAAGAATGCATCCACTAAGTACATTAAAGCATGGATGTTGCACAGCACCAGGGGGCACTATATACATAGAAAAATGTAAGAACTATGACCCAAAAGGTATAAAATATGATGACTTGGTTTACAGTTTCTCAAGCTGAGTTTACACTGGGCGACATCTTTTCCAGGCTCACTTCCACCTTTATAGGGGCCAGAGGAATCATTACATAATTATGGAATATTGGCAATGTCAGTGAATATCTTAGAGACAGTCCCTCCTGGCACTCTTGAAAAATGTCCCCAACATAGACGTGTCACAGTCTAAAGAAAGGACAATTGATAAATCATATAACTTAATGCTTGATGGACACCTTTATTTTAAGAGCATTTAGCTTTTGTCTGAATGCAAATTGACTAGCCTGAAAGACTGGGCACTGTTTTTTCAAGTTGTGAATTTATATACCTCACAGAGCAGTAAGGTATAAAAATTGGTCCATAAGTAGATCCATAAGTCAGAAGACAAATCGCATACACAAAGAAATGCAGAACTTTGCTATTAAGTAAGAAAAGTGTTTTATATTCAAATTCACACCCACAAACATATCAGATATACTTGGAATGCTGTGGAAAATAGTAATTCAAATATATTGAGAAATCAGTGAAGACATTTTCCCAATTTAGAAAGAGATGAGGCATGGATTGTTGATGTCCATTTGTCTGAGTGAGATCCACTTGTTTCTGAATGGGAAATCAATATAAAATTTTGACTAGATGGTCTTCTCTTCTCCCCATGCAGGTAAAAATGCATCTTTATATATTCACTCCCAATTAGAGACACGTTGAAAGGGCCGTTGACAATACACATTTGGAAGAAAGATGGGGGCAGCATGAAGAAGAGGAAGCTTCAAGATCGAGGCTTTTTTTTTGGGGGGGGGGTGAGGGAACAAATATGAGATTGAAATTTGCCTTAAGAAAATCATTTATAAGGACATATAACAAAAGTGTAGAACAATGGGTATTATGTCAGTCACAAGTTATCACACAAAATGATTGTTCTTCTAAGTCAGAAAAACTCAGGTAGACAGATCTTAAAGTCATGTAGACTATAGCAGTGTCCAAAGTAGAAAGAATGCCATGGTTTTGTGAATGGCTAAATCTGCCAGCCAATGCAAGAGCCACAGGAGGCGCTGGTGCAATCCCTGGATAAGGAATATCCCCTGGAGGAGGAAATGGCAATCTGCTCCAATATTCTTGCCTGAACAATTCCATGTAGAGGAGCCTGGCAGGCTACAGTCTGTGGGTCACAAAGAGTCGGATATGACTGAGCAACTGAGTACACTATGTTAATAGGAAGAGGAAAAATGTTTCGTAAATTACTTGAACAAAGATAACTTGGTGAAGTGGCTACACAAAGAGTATTTTTCTTGCTTATTAATTTACTCAGAGACTGGATACCTTGTACCTGAAAATTAAAACTATATCTCTTTTCTATGGATGCATAACAATAACCACAAACATGGTGGCTTAAGACAAGACATACTGATTGTCTCAGTTTCTGTGGATTAGGAGTTCGGAACACAGTAGGTGGTCTCTCTGCTCAGAGTTTCACTAGACTGGAATTAAAGTGTCTGTTGTGGTCTAATTCCATCTGAGATCTCTTCCAAGCTCGCCAGTTGGCAGAATTCTGTTTTTGTGGTTGTAGCCTGGAAAATCCCATGGATGGAGGAGCCTGATAGGCTGCAGTCCATGGAGTCGCTAAGAGTCGCGCATGACTGAGTGACTTCACTTTCACTTTTCACTTTCATGCATTGGAGAAGGAAATGGCAACCCACTCCAGTGTTCTTGCCTTGAAAATCCCAGGGACAGGGGAGCTTGGTGGGCACTTGTCTATGGGGTCGCACAGAGTCGGACATGACTGAGGCGACTTAGCAGCAGCAGCAGCAGCAGGACCAAGGTTCCCATGTTTTTGCTGGCTGTCAATCAGGGACTATTTGTTATTAAAATCCTCCCACTGTTCCCTGTCCTGTGACCCTCTCCCCATGTGGCAGTGTGCTCCCTCAAGACCAGCAAGTCTCTCTTTCTCTCTCTCTCAGTCATCTAAGATGGAGTTTAACATACTAGAACATAACATAACTTAACATAATCAAGAGAGTGACAGGACCTCATGTTCATAACTCCTGCCCACACTCAATGGGAGAGCATTATTCAGTATATATATAGACCAGGGGACAGAGTCTTGGGTGCCATCTTAGAAATCTGCCTACCACCAGCAGTTTCAGCCAACTTGGAGTAAAAAGAAGACTGTTCATCTCCTGCCACAGGGATCTCTGTGTGATCTGTACCCATTTGCATAGCTACAGTGTTTGGTATAGAGCTTAGGAAAAGGGGAATGCTGATTGTGATCATGTGAAAGAGTCTCTTTGAGATTCTTGAAGCCATGAAGAGAACTGATTCTTGTCTTTCTAGCCCAGGCACAAGTAGATTTCTCTCCCTTGCATGAGTCACTCAGCCTCTTTTGTATTTTATGAAATCAGTGTCAAAGGAGAATTTTCATACTTTCTCACCTCTTCTCTGCTTACACAGTTTAGCTGTTCAGTAACCATCTGTTGAATGAAAAAGTCACACACCCTAGTCCCCAGCCCTGCATATGTAAATATGGGCACAAAACAATACCCAAACAGGTTCATACAAGTGGTCACATCCTCCCTATGGATGGTTTCACATTGCCCTTTCTACACACTTCAGGTTAGTGGTGAGCCATTTCCCATGGCCTTCTGCCATCTAACCCCACTCTTTAAGTGCTTAATAAGAGAAAGTGCCTCCAGAACTCATCATTTAATCCCAATTCTTTAGGCTGGCCAAGTTCTGGAAAATGCTATCTAAGGGAAAGGATCAAGATTTAGCCCATGTCTGCCTTAAGAGGAAATAAGGTAATGGAAGGTTCTCAGTGGTGAAGAATATGCCTGACAATGCAGAAGATGTGGGTTTAGTTCCTGGGTTGGAAAGAATCCCTGGAGAAAGAAATGGCAACCCATTCCAATAATCTTGCCTGGGGAACCCCATGGGCAGAGGTGCCTGATGGGGTTACGTTACAGTCCATGGAGTCACAAAAGAGTTGGACACAACTTAAGTAACTAAACAACAATGATAACAGCAAAAGGTGATGGCAAGGAGGTAAGAAATTACATTCACGTGGTTATTCCCTAATTCCTAGGCATATTATTTATACAAGGCTTCCCAGGTGGCACTAGAGGTAAGGAATCCCCTGCAAATACAGGAGACATAAGAGATGCAGGTTTGTTCCCTAGGTTGGGAAGATCCCCTGGAGGAGGAAATAGCAACCCACTCTGGTATTCTTGCCTGGAAAACCCATAGACAGAGGAGCCTGGTGAGCTACAGTCCATGGGGCTGCAAAGAGTCAGACATGACTGAGTGACTGAACACAAAACAGGATTATAGGGAATATGGATTTCATTTTAGTGGACGTTTCTGATAATTCAAATCAACTATTTTCAATGTTTGCATTTGAAAAGGAAAATAACACATTATTAAAATAACCTCTAAATTGCTTTATATATTTTCCCTCCTTCTTATACAGGGTCAATATAATGTATCATTCTCTGGGTGAGTTTGGATCATCCAATTAAGTGGATATATTCAGTTAAGATTGAGGTAAATGCTCTACATGGTTACAGTCAGTTTTTTTAATAATATTTTTAAAATAATCCTTTTTATAACTCTTGTCATTGGTTCAGAGACTTTTGCCCTGGATTCATCAGTACTCTGGTCAAGTTCTCAATTAAACTCATTTCTAGGGATTGTTTCCACTGTCTCTTATTGATATATACACAGCTTGACTGTCTAGATAATGATGGAAGGTAGGGATAAAAGGTAGATCAAAAACAATTAAGGCAGGGGCAGTTTGGCATCCCTGCTGGCAGATCATGTGATAGTAAAACAAGGAGAGCTTGAAAACTAAGTTAAAATCTACTGAAAATTAATGAATCAAACTCCAAACACATGATCAAATATCTTTATGTTCAGTAAAACTTTTCAACTCTCACTTTTCAAAGGAAAATTAAGCCTAAACAGCTCTCCTCCATCCCCAACACAGCCATCTCCACCCCCAAGTGCTCGAAGGTGCTCGGTCCATGCGTCTCCTGAGTCACATTATGCTTTAAAAGGTATCATGTTGATGATGAATTGGTGAGTCATAAACATGGGAGATTAATAGTCCTCTAAAATTAGTAACAGTTCAAAAATAAAAGTGGAAAGCCCTAATTTTTCAAACCTCAAAATGTCTAGGATATAAAGAGATTTTTAAAGAGATTTTTAAAGAAATTTATCTTTATCATTGATATGCAATGATTATGAATTCAACTGTTTGAGCAAATATAACAATTAAAAACTTTCAAGCAGAAATGCAAGTCATAAGAAACTAAGATAATAAGAATAATCACACAAGAAGAATAAAATTATGAGTCACTAAGTATTGGGTACCTACCTTGTAACAAGTGATCAGCATCCATGCTTTCTCATCTTTACTCAGAGCAAAAAGATATCATCCACATTCTACATGTGTGAAGACTAAAACTCAGAGAGAAAAAACTCACTACTGGTGGTGCATGCTAAGTTGCTTCAGTCATGTTTGGCTCTTCGATCCCATAGACTGTAGCCCACCAGGCTCCTCTGTCCATGGGGATTCTCCAGGCAAGAATACTGGAGTGGGTTGCCATGTCCTCCTCCAGGGGATCTTCCAACCCAGGGATTGAACCTGTGTCTCTTATGTGTCCTGCATTGGCACGCAGGTTCTTTACAAAGGGCACCACCTGGGAAGTTTAAGCTCACATGTGGTTCCCGCTCATGTTCCTTGCATTACTATAATTACTATATTACTATAATGGTACTGTATTCATTTCATTTATGGATTAAAGGTACTCGTATTAAAAAAAAGATGGTGAGGGTGACTGATATTTATTAGGTGCCTTATATTTTGCATGTAGTCTATATGTTTAACATCATTTCTGGCTCTTCACATTTAGTACAATGCACAGAACCAGCCCATGGCACAGAAGTTTATTTATGTTCCTGTGTTAGTTTCCCAGGGTAGCTGTAACAGAGCAGCACAAATTAGATGGCTTAAAACAAATGTATTGTCTCACAATTCTAGAGGCCAGAACATCAAGGTGTTGGCATGGCCATGCTCTCCCATGGGGGAATCCTTCAGTTCTTTTAGTGGTTTTCCCACAGTCTTTGTTGATTCTTGGCTTGCCTCATCTCTCTGTCTTCACATGGCCATCTTCTTACAGAGATGACAGTCATATTGGAATAGGGGTGCACCCTACTCCAACATAACCTCATGTGACTAATTACAATGGCAACAATCCTATTTCCTCTAAAGTCACATCCTTCCAACATGGTAAAAATCTTCCTTGGGTGATCCTAGAAGGTAGTGCTAGTAGTAAAGAGCCCTCCTGCCAAAGCAGGAGATCTAAGTGATGCGGGTTCTATCCCTAGGTCAGGATAGATCCTCTGGAGAGGGCATGAAAACCTACTCCAGTATTCTTGCCTGGGGATTTCTATGGACAGAGGAGCCTGGTGGGCTGCAGTCCATGGTGTCACACAGAGTCAGACACAACTGAAGCAACTTAGCAGAGCACAGAACAGAAAATTCTACTTCCTTCTTACCACGCTGGAATGAGCAGCTGTTGGAACACAAAGACTTACACTGACTTGGCTCCATTTAAGTTTAAACAGGGCTTTTGTGGTAATTTGGACTGTATAGAGTCTGCCTGCAATGCAGGACACCCAGGTTCTATTCCTGGGTCAGGAAGATTCCCTGGAGAAGGAAATGACAACCCATTCCAGTATTCCTGCCTGGAAAATCACATGGACAGAGGAGCCTGGTGGCCTACAACCCGTGAGGGTTGCAAAGAGTTGGGAACGACTGAGAGACTAATACAAGTTTAAATAGTTAGAATACCTCTAGCCTCTTTACTGAGCGCCTCAGTAAACCTCAATAAACATAGTTTTCTTGTATCTTACTAAAATCTGGACACCCTCATCTTCATGTCTGTGTTTTTCCTCCCAGAGATAACACTCCTTTCTCATGGAGACGACTTATTGTTTCATTTGTCCAACTTTCATTCAACTTACAGATTATTCCACTTTTGCAGAGGTAAAAATTATGGTCCCTGCCTCTAAGAAGCCAATAACCAAGAGGAGGAGGAAGAAAGGTGAGAAAACTACCAAAGGAAACTCAGGGCCCTAAATTTTAGGATTAAAGTGCACATAAAAGAACTGTACAGAAAAGATCTTCACAACCTGGATAATCACAATGGTATGATCATTCACCTAGTGCCAGACATCCTGGAATGTGAAGTCAAGTGGGCCTTAGAAAGCACCATTACAAACAAAGCTAGTGGAGGTGATGGAATGCCAGTTGAGCTATTTCAAATCCTGAAAGATGATGCTGTGAAAGTGCTGCACTCAATATGCCAGCAAATTTGGAAAACTAGGCAGTGGTCACAGGACTGGAAAAGGTCAGTTTTCATTCCAATCCCAAAGAAAGGCAATGCCAAAGAATGCTCAAACTACCACATAATTGCACTCATCTCACATGCTAGTAAAGTAATGCTCAAAATTCTCCAAGCCAGGCTTCAGCAATATGTGAACCGTGAACTTCCTGATGTCCAAACTGGTTTTAGAAAAGGCAGAGGAACCAGAGATCAAATTGCCAACATCTGCTGGATCATGGAAAAAGCAAGAGAGTTCCAAATAGGAAAAGGAGTATGTCAAGGCTGTATATTGTCACCCTGCTTATTTAACTTATATGCAGAGTACATCATGAGAAACGCTGGGCTGGAAGAAACACAAACTGGAATCAAGATTTATGGGAGAAATCTCAATAACCTCAGATATGCAGATGACACCACCCTTATGGCAGAAAGTGAAGAGAAACTAAAAAGCCTCTTGATGAAAGTGAAAGAGGAGAGTAAAAAAAGTTGTCTTCAAGCTCAACATTCAGAAAACTAAGATCATGGCATCCAGTCCCATCACTTCATGGGAAATAGATGGGGAAACAGTGGAAACAGTGTCAGACTTTATTTTTTTCGGCTCCAAAGTCACTGCAGATGGTGACTGCAGCCATGAAATCAAAAGATGTTTACTCCTTGGAAGGAAAGTTATGACCAACCTAGATAGCATATTCAAAAGCAGAGACATTACTTTGCTGACTAAGGTCCATCTAGTCAAGGCTATGGTTTTCCCATTAGTCATGTATGGATGTGAGAGTTGGACTGTGAAGAAGGCTGAGCGCCGAAGAATTGATGCTTTTGAACTGTGGTGTTGGAGAAGACTCTTGAGAGTCCCTTGGATTGCAAGGAGATCCAACCAGTCCATTCTGAAAGAGATCAGCCCTGGGATTTCTTTAGAAGTAATGATGCTAAAGCTGAAGCTCCAGTACTTTGGCCACCTCATGCAAAGAGTTGACTCATTGGAAAAGACTCTGATGCTGGGAGGGATTGGGGGCAGGAAGAAAAGGGGATGACAGAGGATGAGATGGCTGGATGGCATCACTGACTCAATGGACGTGAATCTGAGTGAACTCCAGGTATTGGTGATGGACAGGGAGGCCTGGTGTGCTGCGATTCATGGGGTCTCAAAGAGTCGGACATGACTGAGCGACTGAACTGAACTGAACTGAAGGAGTTATGGGAGCAAAATGAAGGGATAACTAACCTAGAAGAGAAAGGAGGGCTAACAAAGGAATCCAACCTCTGCTGTGATTTTGGAAGACAGATCAGTAATTCTCGTGCAGCAAAGCACTGCAGGTAGAGGAAATGGGTTCACCCACACACAAAAAGCTGAGGGCTCAGCATAGTAGCGGGACTGCAAGGAACCTGATATTAGGTGAATCTACAGGATAGGGTGCATACTGGGATGTGAGGAAAGATAATGAAAGATAAAAAGACAGGAGCTAGATCATCAGGGCCTTTGTACATACAACCTAGTTTTATTTTCCCTCTAAGCCACTGAGGAGTTAAAAGGGATTTTAAAGAGAATGATATTTGATAAAGCCATTTCCATTGATAGCATGGAGATTCAAATGAGGAAGGTTAAATCTGGAGAGTAAGAGACTTGGAGTGCCATGGAGTGTTGGGGACAGTGCCAGATGTCAAAATTCAACACAGCATTCTCAGCTAATCTCCTTCCCAGGCAAGCAGAGCACCTGAGACTTGATTATCTTGGTGTTAGTTTGCCCATTTCTCCTCTCTTTCTCATTCCTAGTGGATGGCTCAACCAGAAGGTAGGATGTGGTTCTAGAACAATCTAAAATTGATACTGCAGTACAATGCTTAGCCTTGGACACAGTGAACAAAACTAGGTTTCCAAATGTAAGGAAGGGCAAAACCAGCTGTCAGTCAGAAGTGATAGCAAACTATTGAGTACTTTAAGGTGACAATGTAATTTGTAAACATTCTGGAGTGAAAACATGAGCTTTGAATAACTATGCCAACACAGCTGGTGTAAACCAGCACTCCTCCAGGCAAACTGAGATTGGTGGTCCGCGGAAGCTGATGGCCTGTTTCTCTGGTTTCTGCTTCCCTCAACCAAGTAATTTAATGCTTCCTTTGTTTCCATATGTCTTCCATAAGTTTTCCAAAATATTCCTTTTGAATTATATTTCTCAGTGTCTCTACTTGAAACTGAAGTGTTTCTACTTGTAACCATAAGTGATCTGCCCTCATGTTTAAGACAAGGAAACTTAATTCAGTAACTAACCCCAGTAGGGCTTCCCTGGTGACTCAGTGGTAAAGAATCTGCCTGCCAATGCAGGTGCTGTGGATTGGGCTCCTGGTTGGGAAGATCACCTGGAGAAGGATCCCCACTCTAGTATTCTTGCTGGGAAATGCCATGGACAGAGGATCCTGGCAAGCTACTGTCCATAGGATTGCAAAGAGCTGGACATGACTTATGCAACTAAACAACAACAAAGCCCAGCTATACATTGCTCAGAATTTGAAATCCCGTGTCTGTCTTCAAAGATGGTGATCATGCCCTCCTACAACCTGCAGCAAACAGATCTCCAGGTAGAAGCCACGCAGATGGGCACATGGGGACCATTCTGGTCACTATACAAGACTAGCAGATGTTCTGACATGCACTTCTTCTCTCACCACTAGGCTCAGAATGCCATCGCAAGTGGAACGATGGACAGCCAGTTGGACTCAGTGTTCACTTCCCATCCCAAGGTGTGGCCAGCCATCTTGGATATGCTCATGGAATGAGGGTCATGGGATCACTGCATGCCGAGTCAAAGGTTTAGGATAGTGGAAGTAAACTCGGCAAGAATGTAATAGTCTGTGTACATTAAAAAAAACAAAAAGAAAGAAAACTTAGACATATGGTGGAATGAAAGGCGAAAATAACAATGTTTTAAAACACTGATTTTCAAAGGCAATTTATCTCTCAGCTACCAGCTTGAGGCTATGCCCCTATACTCTGAGGGTATACTTTTTTTTTTTTCCTACTCTCCCTTCAGTCATACAGTTCACTGGAAAAGATATCTCCATTTTAACATGAAACCACATAAATGTATTTCTAGGACTGGAATTTGGGAAGAGAAGGCAGCACAAAGAACTAGCCCTTACACCCCCGACAAATCATGCTGGTGGTAAGGAAAGAAGGAATTGTTGGGGGCCAATTATTTTTTGGAAGATAACATGATGCCCCTTAAAAAAAAACTATGCACTTTCCCCCTAGAAATCATACAGTAAAAGAAAGGACCTATAGGTGAATCTTCACACCAATGCAGAAAACAACTTGAATTTAAATGACCTTGAATTATCTAAACAGTCAGCAAACTCAGCTGGCTAGTTAAATCCAATATGCAGTCTGTTTTTGTGGTCCAGCAAAGGAAGAGCAGTTTCACACTTTAAAGTTTATTTATTTATTTGTTTGGCTACACCAAGTTTTAATTGCAGCATGCAAACTCTTTGTTCCAGCATCTGGAATCTAGTTCCCTAGTTCAGTTCAGTTCAGTCGCTCAGTCATGTCTGACTCTTTGTGACCCCATGAATCGCAGCACACCAGGCCTCCCTGTCCATCACCAATACCTGGAGTTCACTCAAACTCACGTCCATCGAGTCGGTGATGCCATCCAGCCATCTCATCCTCTGTCGTCCCCTTCTCCTCCTGCCCCCAATCCCTCCCAGCATCAGAGTCTTTTCCAATGAGTCAACTCTTTGCATGAGGTGGCCAAAGTACTGGAGCTTCAGCTTTAGCATCATTACTTCTAAAGAAATCCCAGGGCTGATCTCTTTCAGAATGGACTGGTTGGATCTCCTTGCAATCCAAGGGACTCTCAAGAGTCTTCTCCAACATCACAGTTCAAAAGCATCAATTGTTTGGCGCTCAGCCTTCTTCATAGTCCAACTCTCACATCCATACATGACCACTGGCAAAACCATAGCCTTGACTAGACAGACCTTTGCTGGCAAAGTAATATCCCTGCTTTTGAATATGCTATCTAGATGGTCATAACTTTCCTTCCAAGGAGTAAGCATCTTTTAATTTCTTGGCTGCAGTCACCATCTGCAGTGATTTTGGAGCCCAAAAAAATGAAATCTGACACTGTTTCCACTGTTTCCCCATCTATTTCCCATGAAGTGATAGGACCAGATGCCATGATCTTCATTTTCTGAATGTGGAGCTTTAAGCCAACTTTTTCACTCTCCTCTTTCACTTTCATCAAGAGGCTTTTTAGTTCCTCTTCACTTTCTGCCATAAGGGTGGTGTCATCTGCATATCTGAGGTTGTTGATATTTCTCCCGGCAATTTTGATTCCAGCTTGTGCTTCTGCCAGTCCAGCGTTTCTCATGATGTACTCTGCATATAAGTTAAATAAGCAGG
>SJYQ01001436.1:448939-489060 GCA_006410935.1 Redunca redunca
TCCAAAGGTCCAGGATTGTCTGAAATTGTACAAGAAATTGGGTCATACGTGGGGCCTCAGTTCTGCCTGTTGCCTGGATTCCTTTGTTCTTCTCCACTTCACTTTTTCTACGTGACTGGATTGGACTCATTTGCAACATAGTGGCCTCAGGGTTGTCAGACTCCTCATGCAGTATCCAGCTTCTATAAAAGAGGAAGTGGAAACTGCCAAGGCTCGGAAAGCCTAGGTCTGAAATTCCCAGACTGTCCCGTTTGTCTCCGGTTATCAGGAAAAGCAAGTCCGGAGGCCATGTCGATTCAAGAGAAGAGGACATAGACTCAGCCTCTTGCTGGGCTGTATGTTACACTTGTTCAGAGAAGGAAGATGTTGATTAGGGGCCACCGTCTTGGAAATCATCTGTCACACATTGTGATCCCGTTAAAGCCTTGATCCGGTCATGCCATTCTTCTATTCAGAACTCTCCATTGCCTTCTCATTTTACTTCAGTAAAAGCCAAATTCTATTATAGTAGTCAGTAAGGCCCTCAGTGATTTGTCCCTCTGTTACCTCATCTTCTCCTCCTCTTTTAGCTCAGGGCTTTGGTAACTCTGACAACCTTTCTTTTTAAAAATTATTCATTTTCAATAGAAGGATAATTGCTTTACAATATTGTATTGGTTTCTGCCATCTATCAACATGAATCAGCCATAAGTATACATATGTCCCCTCCCTCTTGAACCTCATTCCCATCTCTCACCCCATCCCACCCCTCTAGTTTGTCACAGAGCCCCAGTTTGAGCTTCCTGAGTCATAGAGCAAGTATGGTAATGTGTATGTTTCCATGCTATGCTCTCCATTCGTCCCACTCTCTCCTTCCCCTCCTGTATCTACAAGTCCGTTTTCTATTATCTGTGTCTCCGTTGCTGCCTTGCAAATAGGTTCATCAGTCCCATCTTTCTAGATTCCATATATGTGCACTGATATATGGTGTTTGTTTCTATTCATCATGTGCACTGCTCTGTTCTTGTCTCCGGGTCTTTGAACTTGCTATCCTTCTGCCTAGAATGCTTCCTCTCAGATGTGGCCCACTCCCTTACCTCGTGCGGGGCTTGGCTCAAATACCCACCTTGCTGGGAGGCTTCCCTTGACTGGTGTACTTCCTGTTGCATTTCCACACACACTCTGTCTCAGCTCAAACATTTCTCCAGACACTCATAACTACCTGACATACCACCAGGTTTCTGCTACCTTACCCAAAACACTTAGGGTCAGATGTCTTTGGAATTCAGATTTTTTTCAGCTTTTGGAAAGGTAATTATGATAGACTGAGTTGTGTCTCTCCCTCTCCCCACCAAATCCATGCATAGAAGTTCAGCCTCCAGTGTGATGACATTTGGAGACAGTGCTTTCAGGAGTAATTCAGGGTAAGTGAGGTCAAAAGGGCAGGCCCCTAATGGAGTAGAACTGCTGTCTTCATAAGATGAGGAAGAGACCCTAGGAATCCACATGTACAGAGGAAAGGCTGTGTGCAGACCCAGCGAGAAGGTGGCTGCCTGCAAGCCAGGAAGAAAGACCTCACCAGAAACCAACCCTTCTAGCACCTTGATCTTGTATGTCCAGCGTCCAGAACTATGAGAAAATAAATTTCTGTTCCGTGACCCACCCAATCTATGGTATTCTGCAATGGCAATCCTAGAAGAATAGACTAATGTAGTGACATAATGCCTTTGCTATATATCATGTGACAACTATGGTATATAGTAAGCTTATTCAGGAAGCTACTCAAAAGTGAAACAGATACAGATTCTAAATAGTTTTATGCCAGTTCATGTTTTGTTAACCAACAAATTAAGCAAAACCTTCAGTTCTTAGAGTCTTTTCAATTTAAGATTTTCAAATAAGGGATGCTGTTTTATTCAGTTGTGTTTGTTAATTCCCACCTTTCCCCATTTGTACATGAGCTACAGGAGAGCATTTTTGTTATTTTGTTCATTGGCATATCTCCATCATCTGTTGCTGGTAAGTCGCTTCAGTCGTGTCCGACTCTGTGCAACCCCAAAGATGGCAGCCCACCAGGCTCCCCCATCCCTGGGATTCTCCAGGCAAGAACACTAGAGTGGGTTGCAAATGGTAATGCCTCATAAATATTTGCTGAATGAGTGCCAAAGAATATGATATGTTCAAAGTAATGGGGAATAAAACAAGAGCTATGTCAAGGAAGGTCTAATTTATTCATATGTTTTATATGTTCATAGAATTTATTTGTAATAATTTTGAGTGCCTACTTATGGGCCAGGCACTCTTCGAAGCCCTTGACTGGCTTTGATTCCGTTGCAGGTTCAAAGTGCAGGGAGGATCCTGACGACTTTCAGATTTTAATCTTGGGAGTCAGGAAAAGTAAACACTGTAGGAACTGATATGGGTTGTGGCTAAAATGTGAGGGAGAGATGGATGAGTTTCATTCTGGAAACCTCAAGATTGAGAAAAAAGTGGAACAGAAAACCAAAAATGTCCGGTGACTCATTAGAAGTACTGCACTAAAGACTGGGTGGGCTATTAGTCCAAGACATGTTGGTTTATGAGTTCATTGTCAGGAATTACTGACTGAAGCCAATTGTGGGACTATTTCTCCAGGAGGCAAATGTATGTAGAGGAGACCAGAGGCCCACTACTGAGCTGGCCACTCCAGAAAAGGAGATGTTCAGAAAAGATATTCAAGAAAGGGTTAGTCAATTTCCAGGTCTTCAAAAGAGAATGTTAGGCTTTTCACATCTTCTAACCCTTGCTTGCGTATCATATCCACACTGTCTGCTTCTGTTGTGATGGATTCCGTATCCCCCATAGGCCTAGTCTTACACACAAATCTTTTCTTTTTCTAATTGAAGTATAATTGACATATAAATTCTATGAGTTTCAGATGTATGACATAATGATTTGGCTTTGTTTATATGGCAAAATGATCACCACCGTAAGTTTAGTTAATGTGTGTCACCATGGAGAGTTATTTTTTTTCTTATCATGAGAACTTTTAAGATTTATTCTATCATCTTTCAGTTATGCACTATAGTATTGTTACCCACGGATTTCCCCAGTGGCTCAGTGATAAAGAATCTACCTGCGGTGCAGGAGACACAGGAGACATGAGTTCTATCCCTGGGTAAGAAAGATCTCTTGGAGATGGGCATGGCAAACCCACTCCAGTGTTCCTGCCTGGGGAATGCCGTGGACAGAGGAGCCTGGCGGGCTGCAGTCTCATAGAGTTGCAAAAAGTTGGACATGATTGAAACAGACGAGCATGGCACAATTGTCTTATAGTCACCATTCTGCACATTACATCCCCATGACCTGCTTATATTCTAACTACAAATTTATGCCTTTTGACACCCTGCACACATTTTGCCTCTACCTCTGGCAACCACCCATGTGTTCTATGAGTTACTTCTCCTAATGTAGTTCTCTCGACAAAACCTCAAGTTTACCTGGTCTCTGTGCATGCATTCTAAGTCGCCTCAGTCATGTCCAGCTCTGTGTGGCCCTACGAAAAGCAACTTGCCAGGCTCCTCTGTCTGTAAAATTCTCCAGGCAAGAATGGGTTGCTTCAGGGGATCTTCCCGAGCCAGGGATTAAGCCTGCATCTTTTATGTCTCCTGCATTGGCTTACCTCCTCTCTAGTCAACTGGAAACACTGATCACATCCTGTTTTGTGCTCTCTCCACTGATGGATGCTTCTCTAAGTATCTGCAGTATTTTCTATATTGACTCATGTTCTTATTACCCCTCTCCCCAGATACCAGTGGTGCAAATGATACCGGTGGTGCAAAGGATGACAAGAATCATGATGGAGTTGGAAGGGCTAAAGTTTGGAAAACACTGTGTCCTTATGTGCCAGGCACTTGCCTGGAACATGGTAAAACTCTGATAGTGTTATTATTGTTGTCAGTAATCTTTCACATATTGCTGAGGGGTCAGGTAATGATACTCGGTTTTGAGAAAAGGAGTTTGACTGGAAATAAATCATGAATGATCACATAGCTGTTAGAATGTCCCAGCACATGCTTTTATTGTCAGGATCAGGAAGGGAGATATAATTTTCTCAGAGTCTAATTTGGGCCAAACTACAGATAGAATCTTTACATTCATTTTTAGGTAAAACAGATAAGCTTCTTAGATTAGTAGGATGGTTTTTAGAACTGACTAAAAAAAATAGGGTTGTTTAATATTTCTTTTTCCAGTTTTATTATCTGAGAGGATAATTTTAATCAATTGCAAAGTAAATGCTTCAGTAAATGAAAGGAAGTAGAAGCAAGCCACACCCTATTTTCTACATTCCTTCAAACAGAAATTCTTTTGTTTTCCTAATTCAACAGTATTTGCTAAGTATTTTGGAAAAAAAAAATTCAATAGTACAAAAAAGATGAGAAAGCTTTTGTAAAAATAGTGGTAGCATTAATACTTAATTTATTTGATACTTCTTTCCCTGGGAGGCCAAGAGGACAAATGTGCAGTCATAGCAATACTATTTGTCACTTTAAAACTTGCAGTAATTCTAAATGTGACTTTTTAAAAAAATTATATTTCATATTTTTACCTTTACTTCTAGAAATAAAGATCCTCGTGTTCACTGTTTTGTGAAGGACCTCTAAAACTTCAGACATGTGGTTTTATGTTGGCATATTAGATTTAATGTTGATATAGTTCTCTTCTATACTTTGACCTCTCTTAATTTAAGACACACTTCTCAGCCTCTGTAGTTCATAAAGCATTGGCTTGTAGGGATGGTTTTGAATCAGGTAGGATAACAACAGACCAGAAACTCTCCCAAACAATAGCAGATATTTATGATTTATTGAATACTTTCTCCGTGCTTGGCTGTCTACCAAGTGCTGTGAGAGATAAACACATGAACCAAACATGATGACTTTTAGGAACTTATTATCTAGTGGAGCAATGAATATTTGTATATGAAGAGCCAAGTTACCCAGGACACACTGTCCGTTCTCTGAACAATCCATATTTTCTTTCATTGCTAAATGCACAAACATGTATATCCCTCACTGAGAACACTTCATCCAGCATCTCTTCCTCACCTCTTTGTCCTGACTCACTTACTTGGCCCAGGTGTCTCACTTTGATATTGTCTTCTCCGGGACTATTTCCCCTAAGACTCCAAGATTGGGTTAGGTGTCTCCCATTCTTAATTTCATGTAATAAATATTTCAGAACAGTTGGCCCTCTCTGTTTGTTGGGTGCCATAACCTCAGGATCAACCAACTGCAGATCGAGAATACTCAAAAAAAAAAAAAAGCTAGAAGATTCCATAAAGCAACTTGAATTTGTGGCTCATTGGCAACTATTTACATAACATTCATATTTAGTTAGGTATTATACAAGTAATTTATAGATGGTTCAAAGGAGAAGGAAATGGCCACCCACTCTGGTGTCCTGGCCTGGAGAATCCTGTGGACAGAGGAGCCTGGTGGGCTGCAGTCCTTGGGGTTGCCAAGAGTCAGGCATGCCTGAGCGACTAATACACTTCAAAATATACAAGAAGACGTATATAGGTTACAGGCCAATATCCCATCCTTTATATAAGACTGGTATCCATGGGGTTCCTTGGACTAGTCCCTGGTGTATACAGAAACAGGGCTGTGGTTAGCATTTATTTTCAGCCACATGCGAAGCCCTGCCACTTGTGTAACCCTCCCAAGGTACTTAAGGTGTTTACATCTTCTCCACTTTTCTAGTGATGCAATTGAAGCCGCAAGAGTTTAGGTGACTTGGCTAGGCTCCACAGAGAGATGGAATTAGACTTTTAACCCAAATATCTCTCCAGGGCATGCACTGTTCACCTAGTGGGCATTGCTTCAGTGTAAAAACTAATGTAAGATATAAAGATTAAATGGGAAGAGATAAAATTACCATTGTTTATAAATGAAAGTTGTGAATATTAACAAACTACTACAAGTAGTAGGCAAGTTCAGCAAGATGGCCAGGCAGAAGAATAATGGAAAATCAGTAGCATTTTTCAGCACTAAATAGAATGTTATCTAACATAAAAAACAATAATCACAGGGCAGGTGGACTGAAAACCACAGTCACAGGAAACTAATCAATCTGAACATATGGACCACAGCCTTATCTAACTCAGGGAAACCATGAGCCATGATATGTAGGGCCACCCAAGACGGACTGGTCATGGTGGAGAGGTCTGACAAAACTTGGTCCACTGGAGAAGGGAATGGCAAACCACCTTAGTATTCTTGCCTTGAGAACCCCATGAACAGTATGAAAAGGGCAAAAGATAGGACACTGAAAGATGAACTCGCCAGGTCGGTAGGTGCCCAATATGCTACTGCAGATCAGTGGAAAAATAACTCCAGAAAGAGTAAAGAGATGGAGCCAAAGCAACAACAACACTCAGTTGTGGATGTGACTGGTGATGGAAGTAAAGTCCAATGCTGTAAGAACAGTATTGCATAGGAACCTGGAATGTTAGTTCCATGAATCAAGGCAAATTGGAAGTGGTGAAACGAGATGGCAAGAATGAACCTCAACATTTTAGGAAATCAGTGAACTAAAATGGACTGGAATGGGTGAATTTAACTCAGATGACTACTGTGGGCAAGAATCCCTTAGAAGAAATGGAGTAGCCATCATAGTCAACAAAAGTCTGAAATGCAGTACTTGGATGCAATCTAAAAAATGACAGAATAATCTCTGTTCATTTCCAAGGCAAACCGTTCAATATCACAGTAATCCAAGTCTATGCCCCAACCAGTAATGCTGAAGAAGCTGAAGTTGAACGGCTCTATGAAGACCTAGAAGACATTCTAGAACTAGCACCCAAAAAAGGTGTCCTTTTCATTTTAGGGGACTGGAATGCAAAAGGAGGAAATCAAGAAATACCTGGCATAACAGGCAAATTTGGCCTTGGAGTACAGAATGAAGCAGGACAAAGGCTAATAGAGTTTTGCCAAGAAAATGCACTGGTCATAGCAAACACACTCTTCCAACAACACAAGAGAAGACCCAACACATGGGCATCACCAGATGGTCAATACCAAAATCAGATTGATTATATTCTTTGCAGCCAAAGATGGAGAAGCTCTATACAGTCAGCAAAAGCAAGACCAGGAGCTGACTGTGGCTCAGATCATGAGCTCCTTATTGCCAAATTCAGACTTAAATTGAAGAAAGTAGGGAAAACCGCTAGACGGTTCAGGAATGACCTAAATCAAATCCCTTACAATTATACAGTGGAAATTAGAAATAGATTCAAGGGATTAGATCTGAGGGATGGAGTGCCTGAACAACTATGGAGGGACGTTTGTGACATTGTACTGGAGGCAGGGATCAAGACCATCCCCAAGAAAAAGGAATGCAAAAATGCAAAATGGTTGTCTGAGAAGGCCTTACAAATAGCTATGAAAAGAAGAGAAGCAAAAGGCAAAGGAGAAAAGGAAAAGTATACCCATTTGAATGCAGAGTTCAGTTCCAAAGAATAGCAAGGAGAAATAAGAAAGCATTCCTCAGTGATTGATTCACCGCAAAGAAATAGAGGAAAACAATTGAATGGGAAAGTCTAGAGATCTCTTCAAGAAAATTAGAGATACCAAGGGAACATTTCATGCAAAGATGGACACCATAAAGGATAGAAATGGTATGGACCCAACAGAACCAGAAGATATTAAGAAGAGGTGGCAAGAATACACAGAACTGTACAAAAAAGATCTTCATGACCAAGATAATCATGATGGTCTGATCACTCACCTAGAGCCAGACATCCTGGAATGTGAAGTCAAGTGGGCCTGAGAAAGCATCACTATGAACAAAGCTAGTGGAGGTGATGGAATTCCAGTTGAGCTATTTCAAATTCTGAAAGATGATGATGTGAAAGTGCTGCACTCAATATGCCAGCAAATTTGGAAAACTCAGCAGTGGCCACAGGACTGGAAAAGGTCAGTTTCCATTCCAATCCCAAAGAAAGGCCATGCCAAAGAATGCTCAAACTACTGCACAGTTGCACTCATCTCACACCCTAGCAAAGTCATGCTCACAATTCTCCACGCCAGGCTTTTAACAGTACGTGAACTGTGAACTTCCAGATGTTCAAGCTGGATTTAGAAAAGGCAGAGGAACCAGAGATCAAATTGCCAACATCTGTTGGATCATGGAAAAAGCAAGAGAGTTCTAGAAAAACGTCTACCTCTGTTTTATTAAGTATGCCAAAGCCTTTGACTGTGTGGATCACAACTCTGTGGAAAATTCTGAAGGAGATGGGAATACCAGCCCACCTTACCTGCCTCCTGAGAAATCTGTATGCCAGTCAGGAAGCACTAGTTAGAATTGGACATGGAACAACAGATTGGTTCCAAATCTTGAAAGAAGTATGTTAAGGCTATATATTGTCACCCTGTTTATTTAACATATATGCAGAGTACATCATGAGAAATGGTGGGCTGGATGAAGCACAAGCTGAAATCAAGATTGCCAGGAGAAATATCAGTCACCTCAGATATGCAGATGACACCACCCTAATGGCAGAAAGTGAAGAACTAAAGAACTTCTTGATGAAAGTGAAAGAGGAGAGTGAAGAAGCTGGCTTAAAGCTCAACATTCAGAAAACTAAGATCATGGCATCTGGTCCCATCACTTCCTGGCAGATAGATGGGGAAACAGTGGAAACAGTGACAGACTTTACCATTTTGGGCTCCAGAATCACTGCAGATGGTGACTGCAGCCATGAAAGTAAAAGATGTTTGTTCCTTGGAAGAAAAGTTATGACCAACCTAGACAGCATATTAAAAAGCAGAGACATTACTTTGCCCACAAAGGTCCATCTAGTCAAAGCTATGGTTTTTCCAGTAGTCATGTATGGATATGAGAGTTGGACTATAAGGAAAGCTGAGTGCTGAAGAATTGATGCTTTTGTGGTGTTGAACTCTTGAGAGTCCCTTGGACTGCAAGGAGATCCAACCAGTCCATCCTAAAGGTAATCGGTCCTGAATATTCATTGGAAGGACTGATGCTGAAGCTGAAACCCCAATACTTTGGCCACCTGATGCAAAGAACTGACTCATTGGTAAAGACCCTGATGCGGGGAAACATTGAAGGCAGGAGGAGAAGGGGATGACAGGATGAGATGGTTGGATGGCATCATTGACTCAATGGACATGAGGTTGAGTAAACTCTGGGAGTTGGTGATGGACAGGGAGGCCTGGCATGCTACCGTCCACGGGGTCCACAAAGAATTGCACATGACTGAGTGACTAAACTGAACTGAACTGAAATGAGCTATACACTAGGTTCTCATTAGTTATCTATTTTATCTTAAATAAGAGCTTGATAAAATTCGATGGGGTCTTCCAAATAAATACATGAATGGATTAATGATATCCACTAAAAAATCTCTAGTAAACATCACACATATAGAACTGTAAAAAGCATTTTCTTTACTTTTTAGAGATTTCAATGCAACTATTTAATCAGAAACTGAAGACCAAAATATAGTAACAACTCATTTTCACGGAGTACTCACTATGTGCTAAGCAGTATTTTAAGTGCTTTATATGTTTTGCTTATTTAAATATTAATAGACTCTTAATGTTTTTGAACTGTGGTGTTGGAGAAGACTCTTGAGAGTCCGTTGGACTGCAGGGAGATCCAACCAGTCCATTCTGAAGGAGATCAGCCCTGGGATTTCTTTGGAAGGAATGATGCTAAAGCTGAAACTCCAGTACATTGGCCACCTCATGCGAAGAGTTGACTCATTGGAAAAGACTCTGATGCTGGGAGGGATTGGGGGCAGGAGGAGAAAGGGACGACAGAGGATGAGATGGCTGGATGGCATCACGGACACGATGGACGTGAGTCTGAGTGAACTCCGGGAGTTGGTGATGGACAGGGAGGCCCGGCGTGCTGCGATTCATGGGGTCGCAAAGAGTCGGACATGACTGAGCGACTGAACTGAACTGAACTGAACTAAAGGGCTTCCCAGGTGGTGCTAGTGGTAAAGAACCCACCTGCCAATGCAGGAGACATAAAAGATACAGGCTTGACCCCTGGGTCGGGAAGATCCCCTGGAGAAGGACATGGCAACCAACTTGAGTATTCTTTTCTGGGGAGTCCCAAGAACAGAGGAGCCTGGAGGGCTATACCGTCTCAAAGAGTTGGACACAGCTGAGAAACTTTGGACATGCACACACACACAGACTCTTCTTTACTTACCTTTGTTTCCTCTATCTTTTTGCTTCCTCCCAAAATTATTTCACAAATGGTAAATGAAGGGTGAATTTTTCAAAGGTCTCATATGCCTGTGGATATAGTCATTTTGTCTGCAGATTTAAATAATGGTTTCCCTGGATATTTAATTCTAGGTGCAAGACTATTTTTCTTCCACGCTGTGGGGATTCTGTTATCTTCTTGCACCCGGTGTTTCTTTCAAGAAGCCTAATGTCTGTCTGACTTTTGTCTGCTTTCACTGTAATGAATGTTTCCAAGGTTTCTCCTTGGCCTGATTATTCTTGAATGCACTAAAATATTCCTGACTCTGAGTTTTTGATTTATCTTCTTTGCTACTTTAGTATCTTCTTTATTTTGAGGTCTTATATTTGCAATTTTAGAGATATCTTGATTATTATATTCTCATTTCTGTCCTTTTTTTTTGTTTGCAAACCACAAGTGGACAGAAGTTGACATTTCTGCTTTCATCTTCCATGTCATTTGACTCTTCCTTCATTTTCCTTATGTAATTGTGAGGCCCAAATGCCTCTGAGGACAATGCCTGATGTAACTGGGTAGCTCGTTCTTTCACTCTACAGTAGTTTTCATCCTGCATTCAAGCTGTTTGGCTAATTCCTTACTTTATTACTTATTTTAAAAACATTTATTATACCCACTTATTTCTTCACAATTTCTTCCTCTTGACTCTGTTTCCAAAATCCTTCTTACTGCTCCAGTATTTATTATTGTAAAAATTGTTGGAGTATATTTGATTTATAATGTTGTGTTAGTTTCAGCTGCACAGCCAAATGAATCAGTTATACATATATACATATTCAATCTTTTTATATTCTTTTCCCATGAGGGTCATTATAGAGTATTACATAGAGTTTCTTGTGCAATTCAGTAGGTTCTAATAGTTATCTGTTTTATATATAGCAGTGTGTACAAAGCAACTATACCCCACTTAAAAAAAAAAGGTGCATTCTGGGGGAAGGTGAGGGATAAATTGGGAGATTGAGATTGACGGGTACATACTGCAAGGGTTTTATAATTTTTTAAAATTCTTGTTTAAATTCTTCGTTCTTCCATTAGGCTTTCCCCATCTGGCATATATTTTTCCAGTTTTTGTCACTCTTTTATGGAATTCCCACTAATATTGTTCCATGTAAGATTATATTTCTTAAATTGATATCTTTGTTAGCTTAGTATTATCAGCCAAAAGACAAAGCCCTTGGCTCTTGATACAGTTCTCCGAATGTGCTGGGTGGCCACCCTTCAGGTTGAAGATACTTTGCTGCCATTGTTGCTCAGTTGCTCAGTCATGTACAGCTCTTTGCAACACTATGGCCTGCAGCATGCCAGGCTTCCCTGTCCTTCACTGTCTCCTGGAGCTTACTCAGTTCCATGCCCATTGAATCAGTGGTGCTATCTAACCATCTCATCCTCTGCTGCCCCTTTCTCCTTTTGCCTTCAATCTTTCCTAGCATTGGGGTCTTTTCCAATGAGTCAACTCTTCGCATCAGGTGACAAAAGTATTGGAGCTTCAGCTTCAGCATCAGTCCTTCCAATATGAATATTCAGGGTTGATTTCCTTTTGGATGAACTGGTTTGATCTCCTTGCTGCCCAAGGAACTCTCAAGAGTTATCTCCAGCACCACAGTTCAGAAGCATCAAGTCTTCTGAAGACTTTTTACTGGATTTAACAATTCCATGGCTCTGTGGAGAAGGCAATGGCACCCCACTCCAGTACTCTTGCCTGGAAACTCCCATGGATGGAGGAGCCTGGTAAGCTGCAGTCCATGGGGTTGCTAAGAGTTGGACACAGCTGAGCATCTTCACTTTCACTTTCACTTTCATGCATTGGAGAAGGAAATGGCAACCCACTCCAGTGATCTTGCCTGGAGAATCCCAAGGACGGGGGAGCCTGGTGGGCTGCTGTCTATGGGGTCACACAGAGTCGGACACGACTGAAGTGACTTAGCAGCAGCAGTGCTCTTCCGATACCTTGTTTCCCAAGTATCCTTCCCAGTCTTTTGCTGTTGGTGCCCTGCTGTCCAGTAGTTATGATGGAAAGATCAGTGTTTTAATGATAAGAGCAATGTTCATCATGTTCTAATGATGAAAAGAATAGAAGGATGCTAATCTGCACGGAGTCCAGTAAGAGAAGAGATAGTGACCATTACCATTATTTACATAATGTAAATATGTACAAAGAGAGAGGTTTTATTTCTTCAAAGATGGATGCTTGTGATCCCAGCACATGGTTGTGATACTTTTAATGCTATTTGCTTAGAAGGCAATGTCCTATAGCTGAATTAAGATAATTTTATATCCTGTAGCTATATTCTATAAAACTTTTTGGTTTCCTTTGTTCACTGAAGTTAATAGTGCAGCCTCTGTTATTTAGGAATAGCTCTGGTGCAAGAAGCAGCCTCCTACATTTACCTTTTTATAATCCTCTGTGATAACAAACAAAAAAGCTCTCAAAAAAAATCTAACATTTTAAACTACAAAAATGCAGCCATCTTGGGCATCTTGTACAAGGACACCCAGTAGAAAGGGTCAAACTCTTAAAGACTCTAACAAATATGTAATCCCATAGAAGGAATTGAATATTTCAATCCCATGGAGGCACACTGAATATTTGATGATGTCTATAGCTCCAGGAGTTGATGATGGACGGGGAAGCCTGGCATGCTGCAGTCCATGGGGTCACAAAGAGTTGGACACGACTGAGTGACTGAACTGAACTAATAGCCTATTTTCTTGGAAGAAAAGCTGAGGAGCTTGGAAGAAGTAAAAAGCAGAGAAAAATGGAAAGCAAAGTTTAGAAAGAATAAAGGAATAGCAGTTTATTCATAGTAGTAGTTTTAGTAGCTATTAAATAAGAATATTTAATGATCTCATGTCTGTGTCTCTAATAAAATCATCTGTAACATTTTCTAGATTTAATATATAAGTATTAATAATATACAATATTTATTTTTATCTTTCTGACTTACCTCACTCTGTGTGATAGTCTCTAGGTCTGTCCACATCCCTGCGAATGATCCAGTTCTGTTCTTTTCCATGGCTGAGTAATATTCCATTGTATATATGTATCAAGGGGGAAAGGGGAAGGTAGGATGAATTGGGAGGTTGAGAATGATGTATATACACTACTTATACCATGTATAAGATAGATAACTAATAAGAACCTACCGTATAGCTCAGGAGACTCTACTCAATCCTTTGTGACCTACATGGGCAGGAAATCAAAAAAAGAGAATATACATGTATATGTATAGCTGATTCGCTTTGTTTATGGTAGAAAGTAATACAGCATTGTAAAGGAACTGTACTCCAAGAAAAATTCATTCAAAAAAAGAAGAATATTTAATGAGACCAATGAAAGAAGAGGTAGAGAGCTAAAACTGCTTTAAGTCTCCTAACTGAGGGGCAGCCCTTCTGTTGGCTGTTGCCAGATAACGGCACACAGCTGTAGTGGAAAAGAAGGAACCCACCAGTGCTGAAAAGGTGGAAGTTCCACCGTCCAGTCCAGGGAAGAGAAGGCCAGCAGCCCCACGGACCACATGGAACTTAGGAATGTAAACATGCTGCCATTTAAATAAACTTAATTGATAGAAACATCCAGCCACCTAGTTTTGTAAGCACTACTGCTTTGCTCTGTAGACTTGAGAAGTTGAATCTACTTGCAAGGAAGGAACCTACAAGCAATGCCTTAGAAACAAGACCTTTGGGATTACTACAGCAAATCTGTGGCCGTGATGTTGATTCAGAGATTCAATGCTTAGGATAAATCATTTGACCCATTTCATAAAAAGCCCAATATTTGGAATGGGAAATATCAGAGGCCTAATCAGCAAGAAATATAAAAGCATAGGAGAATGGTAACCAGCTCTCGTGAACTGGAAATGGGTTGCTGAGGAATTATCGGGTTAAAGTACATATGTGGTTAATAAAAGATCAACTTTGACTTAGATTTTTTTTTTCTTAATTTTAAGTGTTGTTTCTGAGGATTGCAGTGATTCTTCTTTCTGCTTCTGTTAGGGATCGGTGAGAAGAAAGAGACATGTTTGAATCCAGTTATTTGCCAGCGGGAGATGTGCTATATAATTAAGCTGTTGTTTTCACTGATAGGTTATTAGCAGCAGGTAATAAGAAATGCACATCAGTATAAATTGTCACACGGCATTTCATGCCACAACAGATGAGGTCTGTCTTCCATGGCAGCACCAAGCAATCATGTAGAGACTGGTGCCATTATGGCCGTTATAAATCACAACATACACGTTAATAGTTAAACAATTATCTGTAGTGGCAATACTGGAAAATTGTTTAGTAATGATTGGCTGACTTTTATGATGAAGAATAATTTTGATATGGATCTTTTTCTATAAATACCTGAAGAAGGAAAAAGAACACTCATTTGAAACACATACTTGGGAGCTTTTTGGTTTGGAGCTCATTTATCTTTAACTGCAAATATTTGAAGCATCAGAAAGTCACCAAAATAGCTTTCCATATATAACTTTAGAGAGTTTAAAATTAGTATATATTTCATATTTTTATTCTAGGTAGATAGGTACTGCATAATAGGACTAAGGATGCCCAAAATCAAGTCTATCTGATTTTCTCTTAGGAAAGCCATGAGTTAACAAGGGAATGTCTGGGCTTAAGGGATAAGAGGAAAATACTATTTTGTTCTTGAAGGGCTAAAAGCTAAAGTCTTCTCTCCCATCTTTCTGTTTCCTTTCTATTGGTATTATTCCTTTGTTATTTTTCTGACTTCTCTCTATTCCCTCATCACAATTCTTATGTTCTTCAAAATTGAGCTCAGGGCTACCCACTAGAAAAACTTCATTTGGACTGACCCAGCTTTCTTTTATCCTTTAATTCTGTTGTCTTAGACTTTGCTCTATTCATGGAAAAGTTTAATAGACTTCTTTGTGAGAATTTTAACTTATTTTTTTCAGGAAGTATTATTATTTTTTATAAATTTATTCATTTTAATTGGAGGCTAATTACAATATTGTAGTGGCTTTGCCATACTTTGACATGAATCAGCCACAGGTGTACATGCGTTCCCCATCCTGAACCCCCCTCCTACCTCCCTCCCCATCCCATCGCTCTGGGTCATCCCAGTGCACCAGCCCCGAGCACCCTGTCTCATGCATCGAACCTGGACTGGCAATCCGTTTCTTTGTGAGAATTTTAAAATCGTATCAAGGGGTTTATGTGTTTCTAACTAGACCATTGCAGGCCAAAGTATCAAAATGTTTGTTCCCAGAATTTGGCCCAGTGAAGAGCTTGCCCCAGAAAGTAAATGCACCATACCACTAACACGTATTTAGTTCATCTGACCTTTTTTTTTTTTCTCTAACAAGACTTTTCTGAAGAAAGATTTAGCACATGCTTCAGTTCAGTTCAGTGTGAGAGTTGGACTGTGAAGAAGGCTGAGCACCGAAGAATTGATACTTTTGAACTGTGGTGTTGGAGAAGACTCTTGAGAGTCCCTTGGACTGCAAGGAGATCCAACCAGTCCATTCTGAAGGAGATCAACCCTGGGATTTCTTTGGAAGGAATGATGCTAAAGCTGAAACTCCAGTACTTTGGCCACCTCATGCGAAGAGTTGACTCATTGGAAAAGACTCTGATGCTAGGAGGGACTGGGGGCAGGAGGAGAAGGGGACGACCGAGGATGAGATAGCTGGATGGCATCACTGACTCGATGGATGTGAGTCTGAGTGAACTCCGGGAGTTGATGATGGACAGGGAGGCCTGGCGTGCTGCGATTCATGGGGTCGCAAAGAGTCGGACATGACTGAGCAACTGAACTGAACTGAGACTGTGAGAATGTTACTTTCCAGTCCTGTGGGAGGGGTGGAAGAGCCTGTTTGGGAGGGACAAGATGACTGGCTCATGGTGAGGTGTAATATTCACAGTAGTGATAGTCACTGAGAGGTAACATTTTACGTGTTCACCCTGTCCTGTGAAATCTGCATGAAAGAGCTCGTTTGAGCCTCACAGTGACCCAATGGCATAAGTTTTCTCATTTTCCCTATTCTCCAGATGAGGAAACTGAGGCTCTGAGAGATTAACTTTCCCTAAACTGTACTTCTAGTAAGTGCCTAAGTTGGAATTCAACCCATTAATGTCCAAAATCCATTTCTGTACTATACCTCAAACAGTGCTATCCAGAAGTTTCTGCAGCGATGAAAATGTACTCTGACTGCTGTGTCCAGTATGGTACCCACTAACCATATGTTGACTTTTTGAGCACTTGAAATGTGGCTGGCTCAACTAGGGATGTGAATTTCTAGTTGCACTTCATTTTAATTTATTTATGTTTATATTTAAATAGCCACATATGGCTAGTGGCCACTGTATTGGACAGCACTGCTTCAGATACTTTTAAGTGTTGCTGACCATAGGCTTATAAGGGGAAAACCAAACCAGGAAAATACATTAAGAGAATGTGCTAGTCTTTCTCCATTTTTAGAATTTCTCTAGATCTCAAATTTAAAAAAAATTTTTTTACAAGAAGGAAGGACTGCTTTAAATCTATTGCTATATAGATGCAGTAGGATTCAATTAAAAAGCAAACAAATGATCTACCATCTCCTCTGGTTCAGGCACTCCACTGGGCTTTGGAAATTATGAATAAATGAATAAAATATGATTCCTGTCTTCAAGGAGCTCACAGTATAAGTAACTTTGTAGAGGATGTTATACATTTTCCAGAGTTTCTTCATATATGATTAGACAAAGTATTTAAATATCTGCTATCTAATATTTTGCAGTTTTGCTTTTAATTTTTAATAGTTTAATTGTTTGAAGAGGTCATCTGTTTCCATGGTTTAAAATGAAAAGGTCAAAGTGCTTTTATTTTCTTCTACAGAAACAACTAGTGCTATCATTTTCTAATGTATGTCTTTCCAAATATTTTATGCATGCAGGAGAAAATGTACATGTATATTTAATCCTTCCCTTTTTAAAGAACAAGTACACACAGTCACCTAACCTTGCTGTTTGGACTAAAAATATATACTTTGGATACTTTTTCATTCTAGAACTTAAAGAATTTCTTATTTCTTTCTAAGGATTCATAATATTTCATGACATATCATAATTTATATAAACATTCCTCTATTGTTTTCTTTATTGTTCCCCCATTGTTATTTCCATTCTTTTACCATTACAGGAGGGACTGGCATGAAGAACTTTACCAATTATATTCTCCTGTGAGCTAGAGTGAACTGCATTCATGTTTCCCAGAGCATACTCCATAGAGTACAGATCTTAGAAGATGTTCAATATAAGAAGAGAGTTCTTTGGTTAAATAACTTCTTGATATTCATTGAAGATTCACAGTGCACGTTGTCAAATTAAAGGACACCCCCCCCCCCCAGCCTAAGTAGGGTTGATCCAAGTGTTTCTCAACCATACATTTTCTCAGCTAAGAGAGTATAACCTTTTTGTAGACTGGCTTCCCTGGGAAGCAGACTCTGAGACAGGAATGTATATGCAGGAGTCTCACCGGGTGTGTCTTCAGGAATACCCGGTGGAAATGAGGGGGATGGAAGTAAGCGGGTAGGACAAGTTGAACTGGGGTGCAGTTGGAGCAAAGAGACCTCAGCCAGTCAATCCCATAAGGAGTTCTCTGAAGCCTGATGACCTTTAGGAGTGCTCCAACTCCAGGGAAGGAGGCCAGGTCCCCAGGCAGGGGTCCATTGAGGGCATCTCTGCAGAGACTCAGCTCTGAGCTCTCAGCTAGTGTGACGACTGCCTCCACGTTCACGATGGTTCTGCCGAGCTTCTTTGCATCTATTATGGAAAGGCATAACAATCCTTAGATGGCTTTGCTGGTCAGAGGAAGGCATTTCCTTTGGGAACCATTTATCCTGTTTGAAATATGGATGCCTGGATGGAAGCTGTTTGGAGTATCAAACACTCTTTGATTCTGTTCCATTTCAGTGTGTACAAATTGAAGTCCAAAGTAAGAGACAAAAATGTTTCCCAAACATGCATTTGGCCACAGAGCGGCCAGTGATCGGGATCAGTCAGCCTTAACTGCAGTGTGGAGATGGAGGACATGCATGGTTACGGCATCTTCAAGAGTGTGTGGCAGGTTGTTGGGGAAAATGGCAGCAGAGCTGAGTCGAATTTGGTTTTTAAATATTTTCATTACCCCTTCTTAGGTATTTCCTGAAGAAGCTTGCCTCCTATTTTCTAGAAACATTGTCCCTTGTTGCTAATAATTGGAACATCAGCCAACAGAGGACATGAAAGGCAGGGATCTATCTAGCTTTAAATCAGAGATGTGAGTGCTTTTATTCATCCTCTATTTTGAAGCTTAAAAGGGTAAATGTGCATGCGTGTGAAGTTGCTTTAGTTGTGTCCAACTCTTTGCAACCCTGTGAACTGTAGCCTGCCAGGCTCCTCTGTCCACGGGATTCTCCAGGCAACAATACTAGAGTGGATTGCCATTTACTTCTTTAGGAGAATCTTCCCGACCCAGGGATCAAACCCACATCTCTTATGTCTCCTGCATTGGTAGGTGGGTCCTTTATCACTAGCATTATCTGGGAAGCCCAGGGGGTAGCCAAAAAGTCATAGCAGCTCCCAGGGTCTTTCCTTTTGAGAATCAGATGGGTCTGCGTTCCTGATCAAGTTGATGAGTGTTTGTAGAGTGGATGGGAAAATATCCAAGAAAAATCTCAAAGAGTAAATTCTTTGAGATAATAGAGTTCAGTTCAGTTCAGCTTAGTCACTCAGTCATTTCTGACTCTTTGCGACCTCATGGACTGCAGCACACCAGGCTTCCCTGCCCATCGCCAACTCCTGGAGTCTACCCAAACTCATGTCCATTGAGTTGGTGATGCCATCCAATCATCTCATCCTCTGTCATCCCCTTCTCTGCCTGCCCTCAATCTTTCCCAGCATCAGGGTCTTTTCAAATGAGTAAGTTCTTTGCATCAGGTGGCCAAAGTATTGGAGTTTCAGCTTCAACATCAGTCCTTCCAATGAATACCCAGGACTGATCTCCTTTAGGATGGACTGGTTGGATCTCCTTGCAGTCCAAGGAACTCTCAAGAGTCTTCTCCAGCACCGCAGTTCAAAAGCATCAATTCTTTGGTGCTCAGCTTTCTTTATAGTCCAACTCTCACATCCATACATGACCACTGGAAAAACCATAGCCTTGACTAGATGGACCTTTGCTGGCAAAGTAATATCTCTGCTTTTTAATATGCTGTCTAGGTTGGTCATAACTTTTCTTCCAAGGAGTAAGCGTCCTTTAATTTCATGGCTGCAGTCACCATCTGCAGTGATTTTGGAGCCCCTCAAAATAAAGTCAGCCACTGTTTCTACTGTTTCCCCATCTATTTGCCGTGAAGTGATGGGACCAGATGCCATGATCTTAGTTTTCTGAATGTTGAACTTTAAGCCAACTTTTTCACTCTCCTCTTTTACTTTCATCAAGAGGCTCTTTAGTTCTTCATTTTCTGCCATAAAGGTGGTGTCATCTGCATATCTGAGGTTATTGATATTTCTCCTGGCAATTTTGATTCCAGCTTTTGCTTTATCCAGCCCAGCGTTTCTCATGATGTACTCTGCATAGAAGTTAAATAAGCAGGGTGACAATATACAGCCTTGACGTACTCCTTTTCCTATTTGGAACCAGTCCATTGCTCCATGTCCAGTTCTAACTGTTGCTTCCTGACCTGCATACAGATGATACAAGTCGGAAGAAAAACCAGAACTAAGGAGTTGGCTGTTGTATGAACATGATACAGAGGAGAAACTAAAAAAAAAGAGCGAGAGAGAGAAAGGTTTGTTAGTGGCTGTGTCTTAAGATCAACTTTTGAGTTGAATAAACATTTTTCTCAAAAATATTTTTTTCTTTCAACAAAAAGCTTCATAAGAATTCTTGTTATTCTTAATGTTATATAATAGTAACGGATTAGGCGAAAGATTGTTAAAAAGGGAATTTGAAAGGGAATAAACTAGAAAAGTGAATTCTAAAAAGTGGGAGAAATGATAGAAAAGGGATTTGCCTTAAAGTGATCCAGAATGCCTTGCTCTTTTTTGAACAGTCCTTGCCTCTTCCTTTTTCCTTCATAGCACATGGTATCAAAGACCTAGGTATGCCAACTCTTCAGTGTTCCAGGTACAGCTTCTTTCGTAATCCATTTGTAATTATCCATTCACAAAATTGTCAGATCATGTGGCATCTTGGTCACTTTCAGTTATTGAATTGTCTAGTCCATTTAAAATTCCAGTCTCATCTCCAGATGATGTTCACTTAGCTCAAGTTGAGGGAAGAGGTGTGGTCAATATTTTCATGCTTTCTAACCTCCTTCTGGTTTTAACAGCTCAAAGTTGAGGGCATAAAGGGTAGTGAAGGACAGACATACCAGATGGCTCCTGACTTAACTAGGCTATGCTCTGTTAGCTGTTGCTTCCCTTCCTAGCTAACAAGAACAGGTTATTGATAGGTTCTGTGTGGAAGGTTCCAGAATTGGGCTTTTCCTGCCCTTTCAGATCCCTCCCTTGGGGGTACAGCACAAGATCAAGATGCCAGCTGATTGAGTTCCCTGGGGGGAGGCCTCCCTTCCTGGCTTGCAGATGGCTGCCTTCTTGCTATGTCCTCATGAGGTGTAGAGAGAGAAGGAAACAAGTGCTCTAATACCACTTCTCATAACTCCACATTAATCCCATCATGAGGGTCCCACCCTTACAACCTCATTTAACCCTAGTCACCTTCCAAACCCCATCTTCAAATACTGTTACAATGGGGGCTAGGGCCTCAATACAAGAATTTTGGTGAGACACAGCTCAGTTTATAACAGTGTCTCTTATGTATAGTCCATAGTACTTCCTGTATGTTGCTGACTGGTGATTCCAATCATTGCCTCTCACTTCCCATGCTAGTATTTTAGTCTTCTGTATATGGACCAGTCATGGGGTCTTGGAGTTAACCGTGTTGAGGTAGGAGAAGTAGAGTAAGGGTTTGCCTGTCTCTGAATTCTCCCTGGAGTAGGTATCTGGAAACATACAAAACTCTCTTTAGAATGTAGGGCAGCTTAATGCTTCTTTATCCCCAATATTTGGTTCTCATCACCAGTTCCAGGGCAAGAGTAAAAAAATCCTCCTTTTAAATAATGTATGATTATTTCTTTTCCCAAATGAAGCAGCTATATTCAGCATGGATGTGAGTTAAATTATGAGGAAGACTGAAGATTTTAGGGACAATTAATTTTAAAATGTTCCTGTTGACTTCTGAAGCTTTCTCCATGAGTCTTCTTGTCTTTTCCAGCATCATCAGATGCAGAAGTAATTATAAATTCAAGGAAGGGAAGATTATTCAGTACATAATTTTTAATCTCTTTATCCTGCCTTTGACTCCTACAGAATCCATTCCTATATATGGTCACATGGCTCTTCAAAATAATTTCTCATCATGTGCCATGTTGGTGATGTCACAGGAAGTCAAGAAGTCAATGTTAGCAGATAGCCAGCATATAAGAGGTCATGTAAGTAAGGTTTTAAGAATTACATCATGCAGTATAGACCCATTTATGTAATAAAGTAATTAACAATAAAGAAGATGTGGCAAACTAGGGAATATTATATATGTACCTGAGATTTTTAAGAAGTGAGCATCTTAGTAAAAACTAAAATGCCATTTGTCATAGAAGGTTGAAAGCATTTTCTGAGGACAAAGAACATTGCACATAAGAGAGGTGGGCAAATTTTCTTCCAAAAAAACCCAGATGGTAAATATTTTAGGCTTTTCCAGCCAAATGATGTCTCTTGCAACTGCTCAACTCTGCCACTATATACTGAAAGTATTGGGAAAGTATAGACATAGATGGGCATGACTTTATCCTAACAAAACTTAACAAATGGCAAGTGAAATTTGGCCTGTGGGTCAGTTTTCTGACCCTTGGCATATTAGTTGAAGAAATTCTGCCTCTCACTTTTTGCTATTATTAAATCAATTTAAAACAAGCTAGTGTACTTAGATAATAAAGATAATGCAGCGATCCAATCTCTGAATGATTTTACAAAGGTAAGGAGATCAGAGAATAATATAGATTAGAGTTCTAGAGTGACTATTTGAAACTTTTGAAAAGTGAGAGCGATGTAAAATCAAGTATTCTCAAGAACTAAACAAAATAAAGTCACAGAAATGGAAATCCAAGGAACTAGTTTCTTTTTGATAAAGTGAACACATGATTTAATTTTACTTTCAGTTATAATATATAACCGTTAGAAAAATTTCTGTACCACGTGTTTAGATCAGAATATGCAGTAGAGTAAATACAGGGGTTTATGAAAAGTGAAACCCTTTACAAGAATCCTAAGAGGGAAGAAAGTAATTCCTTTCTTATGCAATCATTTATGGCATAATAAAATAATAAAGTAAATATAAATTGAAAGAAAAAGAATGAAGAAAATATCCTTTGTTTGTAATTACCTACAAAATAAGACACATCTTCTAACTTTATGTGTTTCTTTGAAACTGCTCTGTTTCCCAGAATCTTTATTAAGAATTCCCTAAACTTGAGAAACAACTTACTGACAGTCTTAGAGATAAACACATTTTATGTGTTGCTACCACTGAAGGCTCAAAGAAGAAGATGGAGAGTCCTTTGGATGTTGAGGAATAGAACTTGGGACATTGTTGGCACAGCAACATAGCTCTAAATTGTCACAGTTTATGAAAATGAATAAACATGTTATTAAAAAAATTCCATTATGATCAATTCTGGGGCAAAAATCAGGGGAATTTTCATTAAGTGAAATCATGCTTGAAATATGCAAGAAATTAAGCAGGAATATCCCCTCAGTTGTTCTGAAGTCATAACAAAAGTACTTTCAGTTTACTGAAATTTTTTATTCCTAGTTTTTGAGCAGGTAGTTTCTTGAGTTTAGGGATTCTTAATAAAAGTGCAGAGCAGCTTCCTTTGGGGTCCTTAAAAACAACCCTTTTGATGGTTTGTGGAGGCCTGAAATAGCTGTTCTTATCTGTGGGAGAGTGTCTCAAGATTTTTGTTTTATTTGTTATCTTTCTGATTATCAAAGTAACGTGCTTGCTATCATAAGAGTCAAGAGTACAGAAAAGTATAAAGTGAGAGAAACATTGCCAGGAATGCAATAACTAAGAGGCAGATTATTACATGATTCTTTCCAGGGCTATTTTTTTCTACATGGTTGATATAAAAAATATTGAAAGTTTGCCTTGTACTTTTGTCTGTTCAACAGCAAACTGTGGCATTTCCTTATGATATTACATAAGTTGATATTATTTTTCATGTGTATATAATACTTCAATTTAAATATATCTTAACCTATGATAATGTCATTAACTTATAGTTATTAAAAGAAAACTTCAGTAAGTATATTTTTTTTAATAAATCTGTGACCAGATTTTTGAAATTTTTATTAGGAAAATTTTCTAGCAGAATTCAAATGTTTAAAGTTGTAAATGGTACTCCAGACATATTCCAGAAAATATGTACAGATTTACATCTTCATCATACCATTGTGAGTCTTGGTGACGCTCCATTCTCTTCATTGCTGACATTTAACAATTTTAAAGCAATCTTTCCTGCTTCCATGATGAGCAGTGGATTGGACCAAATGCAATTCTCATCTTGGAAATCATGTATTGATAGAATGGGACTAGGGACAGACTCACACACTAAGTCTAAAGTGAAACTCAGAGATAGTGAGAAAGCTGTGAAATCTGAAGTGAAAGGCTGTCGTGTGGGCTGTAGACGAAAGCACCTGAGGCTGGTAACATTTGCACAGGAGGTTCCGTTGAGGGACTGAGAGAAATGGAAGTATGGAGGGGGCCATGTGATGACATTTGTCAGCAATCACCAATGGGAAAGAAAGAGCCCGGTTCTGTGTGGGGACTGAGCTTGAGCAGGGAGTCCTTGCCAGGAGAAACGGAGAAAGGTTCTTTGTCCCCATGAGCGGCAGATCTCAGAAAGCGCATTTTTCAAAAAGGAAGGAAATGCCTTGCTACGAAGTGGCTGTGTCCCTCAGTGATAGGTGGGGTCGGGTACCAGCTCACATTCTGGATTTCCTGCATGGGGTTTCTTCCATGGAAATGTCGGCAAGTTAACAGACTGTCTGGCTAATCTTTGCCCCGGGGGTTGTAGGAGTTAGTAGCACGTTCTTGCAGATCTTGCCCCTTCCTCTGCCTGGGGGTGACTGGAAAGCTGCCATTTGTGTGGCTCTATGCACTTAAGAATGGCCAGCCTGCCCGGGCACTTCCTTCCAGGGGCTTCACCCCTGTCCTGCTGCTTTCCCGTTTTTACCTTCTCTTGCTTTCTTGGAAGTGCACTATTTACTAGAATCCTTTTTCTGTGCCTAATGATGTCATATCTTTTTGATTTGCTTGAATTCCATTGGAGTTTCTTCAGATTCGTGAGTTCTGTAAGAAGTCTATTGTTCATTTTTCACACAGTTGAGAATTGAGAAAATAAACTGAGAGTTTATTATTGATTTCACAGCCAGAATTCTATCAGATAATAAACACTGAATAATTTATTTATTTAAATATAATGATTTGCTTTGTGGTCCAGCACATGGTTGGTCACCTTTGGCAAATATTCCAGAAGTAGAAGAGTGACTTTTTCCATTTTGAGGTACAATGGATCAAACATGTCAGGAAATCAAGCTTTTTTTTTTTCAGGCCTACTCTATCCTTGATGAATTTTCTGTCTCTGTTCTGTTAGCTTTTGAGAGAGATATTTTAAAGTCACCTGGATGATGGTGAATTTGCCTTTTTCTCTTTTCTCTAGTTCTACTAGCTTTGCTTTATACACTTTAAAGCTATAATTTTTAGGAGGCTGCATTTTTTATCATGATATACCCCTGGTGGATGGACCTTCTACCGGCTATGAAATGCCTGCCTATCTTTCTAGTAAGTGACTGGCCTTCAAGTCTGCTTTATCCAAAATTAGTAGAGCTGCCCCAGCTTATTTCTTTCAGTGTTTGCATGATACATATTTTCCCCTCCATTTCACCCTGACATGGTCCTTATATTACAGGCATGCATCCTGTAACAAGAGGTAGCTGCTTTACATTTTTGTTTTTAACTTAATCTGGCAATCCTACTGTTTTACATAGAGTACTTAGCCCATTTTCATTTAATATAATTACTGATATAGTTGGATTCATATCTACCAGCCTACTATTTGTTTCCACTTGACTCATCTCTTTATGTATTTTTATCCTTCCTTTCTTGACTTTATATGGATTAATGCATTTTTTGCTATCATTATTTCCTCTACTAATTTATTAATTAATATTATTTCACTCCTTATTTTTCCCTTAAATATTAAATGTATCTTTAAAACTCGTAGCTCAAGATTTTAATTGTTATCTAGATATTACAGTATGCGTCATTTGTATATTATACCCTATCTAATGATTTTTAAAAGAAGAGAGTACTTCAGTGTGATTGAAACCCTTCCAGAGGAATATAAACTCAGCTTGTTTTAGTGAAGGAAGATTATCATTGACACCTACAAAATTTCACAAGAAGAAAACTATTTTCAATTTTATTTATGAATATCAATGAAAAACTCTTCAGAAAATTATTTGCAGCTCATTATTGACTATGCCAAAGCCTTTGACTGTGTGGATCACAATCAACTGTGGAAAATTCTGAAAGAGATGGGAATACCAGACCACCTAACCTGCCTCTTGAGAAATCTGTATGCAGGTCAGGAAGCAACAGTTAGAAATGGACATGGAACAACAGACTGGTTCCAAATAGGAAAAGGAGTACATCAAGGCTGTATATTGTCACCCTGCTTATTTAACTTATATGCAGAGTCATCATGAGAAATGCTGGGCTGGAAGAAACACAAGCTGGAATGAAGATTGCCGGGAGAAATATCAATAACCTCAGATATGCAGATGACACCACCCTTATGGCAGAAAGTGAAGAGGANGCAGGATGCTTGGGACTGGTGCAAGGAGAGGACCCAGAGAGATGGTATGGGGTGGGAGGTGGGAGGGGATTCATGTTTGGGAACGCTTGTACACTCGTGGTGAATTCATGTCAATGTTTGGCAAAACCAATACAGTAATGTAAACTAAAGTTAAAATAAAAAATTAAAAAAAAAAAGAAAAGAAAAAAAATGTGTCTGCTTCTTCTAGTCAGCAAGATTAAGAAATAAGTTTGTCTTCTGCTTTTCAAGGCTCTTTTTATTCAGGAAGGAAGGGTGGAGTTGAGTTAGATACTAATTTTTGAAATGTTTAAGTTCTAATAAGGTGGAGCGTGTTTATTTTTGTCTTGGTGTCCTAATGTGCATAATATTCAGGAAGTTGTCAAAATACTCTGACTGGTTAGTCATCTGCCCATATGTATGGAGGGCTAGTCCTAATGTATGTAAGCCTGAACCTCACTGCCAATCTATTACTATCTATTTTACTATTAGCAAGCTTACTTATTCATCTCTGCATGACTGCTTCAGTCTTACCTGACTCTTTACTACGCAATGGACTGTAGCTCACCAGGCTCTTCTGTCCATGGGTTTCTTCAGACAAGAATACTGGAGTGGGTTGCAATCCCGTCCTCAGGGGATCTTCCTGACCCAGGGATGGAACTTGCATCTCTTATGTCTCCTGCATTGGCAGGAGGGTTCTTTACCACTAACTAGTGCCACCTGGGAAGCCCCATTTTATCTTCTATCTTGTCTTAATTCTAATCTTCTTATACAGGTGATTATTTTAATATTCCGTGGAAACCTCACTTGAAATCTTAACATTTTTTATGAGGCAATGGAGATTTGTCTACTGTCAGTAGTAGTAAACTTACGTCCAGTTCAATTCAGTCGCTCAGTCGTGTCCGATTCTTTGCGACCCCATGAATCACAGCACACCAGGCCTCCCTGTCCATCACCAGCTCCCGGAGTTCACTCAGACTCACGTCCATCGAGTCCGTGATGCCATCCAGCCATCTCATCCTCTGTCGTCCCCTTCTCCTCCTGCCCCTAATCCCTCCCAGCATCAGAGTCTTTTCCAATGAGTCAACTCTTCGCATGAGGTGGCCAAAGTACTGGAGTTTCAGCTTCAGCATCATTCCTTCCAAAGAAATCCCAGGGCTGATCTCCTTTAGAATGGACTGGTTGGATCTCCTTGCAGTCCAAGGGACTCTCAAGAGTCTTCTCCAACACCACAGTTCAAAAGCAGCAATTCTTCAGTGTTCAGCCTTCTTCACAGTCCAACTCTCACATCCATACATGACCACAGGAAAAACCATAGCCTTGACTAGATGGACCTTAGTCGGCAAAGTAATGTCTCTGCTTTTGAATATGCTATCTAGGTTGGTCATAACTTTTCTTCCCAGGAGTAAGTGTCTTTTAATTTCATGGCTGTTACAGAACTATAATTTGTACATTAAAATGTGCAGAAGGGAGGTATACCTTTTGTTAATACATATTGCATAATTGTGGTTAAAACACTTTGTGGTTTTATTAAAACTTGTTAAATTATTGATTTTGTGATAGAGGTAATACTTAGTACTACATATGCCAGGAAATGTAACCACATCCTTGTTAAGACATCTTTTCTTCGGAATGAAGGATCCTTTTTTTAATTTAAAACATTAAAAAAATGTGTTTGTTTCTTTTCTTTTGGCTACCCTGGGTCATGGTTACTGCCCACAGGCTCTCTCTGGGTGCAGCGAGCAGGGGCTACTCTCCAGTCGTGGTGGCCTCGCTTGCTGTGGAGCACCAGCTCTAGCATGTTGGCTCAGTCGCTGTGGCTCAGGGGCTTAGTTGCTCTGTAGCATGTGGGATCTTCCTGGTCCAGCAATTGAACCCATGTCCCCTGCATTGACCGGTGGATTCTTTACCACTCGACACCAGGGAAATCCAATGGAGGACCTTTTGCAAGTTAGATCCTGCAGATCCTCTGAGCCTCGGTCTACCTATTCAGGCAATGCTTTTAAACTATCTCTCCTTTAATTGGCTTATCTTCCTTTATGTCACCTCGCCACTGCCTCTCACATACAAGTATGGCTCTCTCCTTAGCTATCCTCACCATTCTTTTGTGGGTTTTGGCAGAAACTTCTGGATCCCTTCCAGTGAGGAGGCTTGGGTGTGTTGAGTCAGTCCTTCCCTCTGCCTAGTTAATCCTCACCTTTATTTTTCTGTCATATTTGGCTGCCTGTTTAGTGGGGGTACCCTTTTTGTTGATATCCATCAGGAATTCCAAAGCATGAGCCAGGACTAAGCCTTGCCACCAAGTGTACTCTCAACCCACTCCACAAGGGTGCTGATCCCTCAATGGAGAGTTTATCTCGCATCTGTCATCTCCTGCCTGTTTTAGCTTTCTCTCCCTCCTGGCTGAAACATTCACTTGGATCACATCTTTCTGACATTGAGAATTTTCTACCTGTCTCCTTCTACTTCTACTGTAAAAGAAGCTCTATTTAGACCCACTTTCATTTTCAAGGAGCCTCAGGAGAGCCAAGTGGTAGGAATTTTCCAAACAGGAGGTGACATTAGTTTAATTCTGAGAGGAGCATGGTGCAAGGAAGCAAGCCAGCCTTCCTGCTTTCCTTTCCTGGTGCTGACTAGCTGGACCAGGAAACCCTGTTCCTCAGGTTTCTTAACTTTAGAATTATGATAATAACAATCCTTTCCTTACGTTGTAACAAAAACATTGGTTCATACTATGTAAATGTAATAGCGTAGAACAGTAACTAAGTAGTCAGTACTTGATATTTGTTAGTAATTATTCTTTTATTATGATTTTAAATAATAGTTTAAAAATCCTTCTTTTATATATTGGAAGATGGAGAGCATAAGTAGAATACAATAAAGTGAGGAGTCTAACTGAAGGAAGGTAAGTAACTTCTTATTTGTGCGTGTTAGGTTACTCAGTCTTGTCCGTCTCTTTGTGACCCATTGTACTGTAGCCCACAAGGCTTCTCTGTCTGTGGGATTTTTCAGACAAGAATACTGGAGTGGGTTGCCATTTCCTCCTCCAGGGGATCTTCCCAACCAGTGACTGAACCTCATCTCCTGTGTCTCCTGCATTACAGGCATATTCTTTACCATTGAACTGTAAGAGAAGCCCAAAATACACAGATAGAGGAGGTGGGGGTTGAACCTGGGGCCTCATACATGCAAGGCATGCAATATACCACTGAGCTACACCCCCTGCAACTTTTTATTGGCCACCATTTAATTGGAAAATAAAGTTTAAAATGCAGGTGTCTGATTATGTAGGACTTTGAAAATGCTATGTAATTTATTATTTTTAAAGAAACGTTTCCTTTTATTAAAGAAACTCTTTAAATCATTCAGACTTCTTTGTAAACTCCTCTTATGGCTGTACCTTTGTCCTATAAGATCTCAACTCCTAAATAGGTACTTTTACCTGGGGTTTATTTTCCTTTTTCTTTTTTTTGCTTTTCATTTTATATTGGTGTGTAGCCACTTAACAATGTTGTGATAGTTTCAAGTGAACAGTAAAGGGACTCAGCCATACATATACATGTATCCATTTTCCCCACAAACCCCTGTCCCATCCAGACTGCCACAGAACATTGAGCAGAGATCCATGTGCTATACAATAGGTCCTTTGTTGGTTATCTATTTTAAATATAGCAGTGTGTACATGACCAACCCAAGCTCCCTCCTTATCCCTGCTGCTGCTGCTAAGTCGCTTCAGTCGTGTCCAGCTCTGTGCGACCCCACAGATGGCAGCCCACCATAAACTCGAACAATGCCGTATAATTTATACATACAATAGTAAGCAATGGAAACCTGATACAGTTTAAGTGATCTATGATGATAATAAAGTTGTTGTGTTAAATCAACCCATTAGAGGCACAGACAGCAGAATTAAAGAGTGAAACAGAGATTATCGTTATGGGAATTCAGCTGTAAGGTGATGCAAGTTTCAACTAAGTTGTTGAAAATAGTGTTGGTGACACATGAAAGCATAGAAATGGTTACTGGGGCTCAGAGAGAGGCTCTGGTGACAGGTGCTTCTGAGCCAGGGCTCATGGTCGAAGCAAGCTGAATGAAAAGTTAGCAGAAGGTGTTGTCTCTGCAGAAAAGCTTTGCTTTTAGATTAATAAAGTTTGAGAAAGTGATAGCCTATTTGGGTGGAAATACCATTGATAGCGATCAAACTTTTTTGTGTAAAGGGTCAAATAGTAAATATTTTAATTGTTGTGGGACAACTATTATCTCTGTTACATATTCTTCTTTTTTTTAACTAATTTTAAAATGTAGAACAGAAGCTTCAACCTGATTTTCCCCATCAAGCCATATTTCCCAAACCCCTGCTATAATTTATTGTCAGAGAACAGAACGATGGCAGACATGTCCGGGCTAGAAATCTAGATTTCCTAATCTTTAGCATATATATGTTTTGAAAGTCATTACTGAAGTGGGTTGCCATGCCCTCCTCCAGGAGAGCTTCCCAACCCAGAGATCAAACCCACATCTCTGACATCTCTGCACTGGCAGGCTGGTTCTTTACCCCTAGTGCCACCTGGGAAGCCCAAAATTAATATAGACTTTAAAAAATTGTTAGAGTTAACATAATAGTTTCTGAAAATTCTTAAGTTCATAATTCTAAAGAAATTAATGTAAAGTTTGGCTTACATTTGGTTTATGAGAACATCATGGTAAATGATAGAACAAAACAGCACATAATTGTAGCTAGCTGCACTTGGCATCAAGGATTGGGGATTATTTATGTTTTAACCATGGGATTAAAGGGTGTTATAATCTTTTAAAACTGACCAAAATAAATGCATTATAAAAAGCATTTAATAAAACAACTTGAGTTCTTTAATTCTATCTAAATTAACCAAAATCAATGGCACAGTTTAAAGAAGCCTCTTAAACTAGCTAAAATTAATGAGTCCATTTATTCCCTCAATTCAAGTAGATCACAAGAGAATAATTATATTTTCCTGACTGAGTTTTATTGATCTTAAGTTTAACTGAGGCATTTTGCTTCTCACAACAGATTTCTAGAGAGAATCAATCTCATCCCATTAGAACCAAGACGCTTTATTTGTTTTCTTTAATGTGATATCTTATTTCAGATAAACTTTTGAAATTTATAAGCATTGCTTTCTTATAGATGCAGAATTCAGATTACAGAAAGGAGTTTTAGATAAATTCATTTTGTGTTTAGTTTTAGGTACTAAGTTTTGAGAAAAACATTGATATATTAGTTTTTACTTACAAGGAGACAATCAGGAATAGAAGCTATATATTACTAACTCAAGTGAAAAATAGCCAAAACACCTAGCAAAGAAAGACTTTGGATGGGCTGTGCATGGAGGTGGCTCCATGTATATCAAGTTTTAAAAATATTTATAAGAGTAGAGGAAGTAATGGGTTGATTCATCCATCCATTTATCCATCCATCCACCCAACCATCCATCTATCCAACCTTTTAAAAATTTCCTTCTTTATGTTTGTCATCTTGCGTGTGCTTGAGATTCAAAGATGAGTAAGACATCCCTTACCTAAAGAAGATCACAGATTAGTGAGGATAGTTTTGTGGGCACAGTTTTAGCTAAGTAAACTAGTCAGCCTTTGTTTTCTCTTCTTTAAGTCTGGATATTAATAATAACTAGCTCATAAGGTTATGGTTAGGGGAAAAATTAGGTTGTGAAATGTACTGCCAAGTGCTGTAGAAAGTTAGATGGTTTAACATTATAGGCTGAGATTTATTAACTAGAGATTACTAACTCATATTTTCTAAATCTTACAATTTAGAAATTTGTATATGGTGAATCATTTATCTATTGCTAGGTAACAAATTATCCAAAATTAGTGGACTTAAAGCCACAGTGCTTTATTATTTCTTACAATTCTGCTTGTTGACTGGTCAGTTTCTCTGTTGGTCTTGTCTGGACTTACTCAAGATTCCTCACGCACATGTCTGGGCCCGTGGGGCTGGCTGTGATCTGAGTTTTTCTCTCTATATGATTATTTCATTTAGCAGTCGAGCTGGATTTCTTTCATGACTGTGGAAGCATTCAAAGATGGAGAAAACAGAGAGGCATGGCTTCCTACAACCTAGCCCTGCAAATTCCTTTTTATTTTTGCCAATCTTCTCAACCTCAGCAAGTTATAGAGATAGGGCCAGCCCAGGTTAATGGGACAGACAAGAGATTCCATCCCACTATGGAAGGAGAAGGGACATTACATTGCACAAAGGCACAGGGACGAAGGGATTGTTGTGGCCATCTTTGCAATATGGTGAGTTTTCATTTTACCTTTGATAAAATCTTTCTATATACAGAGACTGAAAGTTGTATTTTTTTTTATTTTGGTAATCATTACTAGTAAATAATTATTTGAAATAAGACAAAGGAAATACTGCAGCTTCTTCTGACTTATGCATTTATTATGAGTAAAGGTTCTATCTGTTTATGGGTAAAATCTACTAATTTGAATTTTATATCCCATTAGTTGATCTTCAGTGGTTTAATCATAGAAATAAGTCATACCTCTTACTAGCTGTCATTTTTATTCCTTCATAACAAAAAGCTAAATATATTTTAATTCAGTTTTCCTTTTATTTCAGTGTATAGCCAAGGCTTAGAGATAATAGAGTGGAGATGGGGAGCAATTTTGTTTTATTTTTTAATCTGGTAGTTTTAATGGCTTCCCCCAATGACTCAGCGGGTAAAAGAATCTTCCTGCAATGAAGGAGACTGGGTTTGATCCCTGGATTGGGAAGGTCACCTGGAGATGGGAATGGTAACCCACTCCTGTATTCTTGCCTGAAAAATCCCACTGGGTAGAGGAATCTAGTGGGCTATAGCCTGAAGGGTCACAAAGAGTCAGATATGACTGAGCAACTGAGCAGAGCCGAGTCATTTTCATGTCATTTCTGTTTTAAGGTCATTTCTAGCTGTTTAGTCTCCTTACTTTTTAAATTTTTAAATTGAGGGATAATTGCTTTGCAACGTTGTGTTGGTTTCTGCCATGCATCAACGTGCATCAGCCGTGGGTATGCGTATTTCCCTCTCTGCTGAACCTCCCTCCCACCTCCCATCCCATCCTACCCCTCTTATGATCCTGTGTGTTTCTGCACTGTCTTTTGTAATCTCTCCTTTTCCATTCCTAATTTTTTTGATTAGAGTCTTCTCCCTTTGCTTTTTTTTTTTGAGTCTGGCTAATGGTTTGTCAATTTTGTTTATCTTCTCAAGGAACCAGCTTTTAGTTTTATTAATCTTTGCTATTGTTTCTTTCATTTCTTTTTCAGTTATTTCTGCTCTTAACTTTTTGATTTTTTTCCTTCTACTAACTTTGGAGTTCTTTTGTTCTTTTTTCCAGTTGCTTTAAGTGTAAGGTTAGGTTATCTATCTGATGTTTTTCTTGAGCTTGGACTGTATTGCTATAAACTTCCTTCATAGAACTGAGTTTGCTGCAACCCATAGGTTTTGAATCATTGTGTTTTCATTATCATTTGTTTCTAGAAATTTTTTTTATTTCCCATTTTATTTTTTCAGTAACATGTTGGCTATTTAGAAATGCATTGGTTAATCTCAATGTGTTTGTATTGTATATATATATATATATATATATATATATATCCCTATAATTGATATCTAGTCTCATAGTGTTGTGATCAGAAAAGGTGCTTGATTTGACTTCAGTTTTTCTTAAATTTACTAAGGCTTGATTTGTGACCCAAAATGTGATCTATCCTAGAGAAAGTTGTGTGCACCTGAGAAGAAAATGTGTTCTTCTGTGTTTGGATGGAATGTCCTGAAGATATCAATTAGATCTAATTAGGTGTAATATGTCATTTAAGGCTTGTGTTTCTTTATTTTCTGTTTTGATGATCTGTCCATTGGTGTAAGTGGGGTGTTAAAGTTCTCTGCTATTATTGTGTTACTGTCTGTTTCCCCTTTTATATCTGTTAGAGTTTGCCTTATGTATTGAGGTGCTTGTATGTTTGGTTCATAAATGTTTACAATTGTTATGTCTTCTTCTTGTACTGATCCCTTGATCATTATGTAATATCCTTCCTTATCTCTTATAATATTCTTTATTTTAAGGTATATTTTGTCTAATATGAGAATGGCTACTTCTGCTTTCTTTTGATTTTCATTTGCATGGAATATCTCTTTTCATCCTCTCACTTTCATTTTGTATGTGTCTCTAGGTCTGAAGTGGGTTTCTTGCAGACAGCATATATATATAAGTCTTATTTTTTATCTATTCAGGAAGTGTGTGTCTTTTGATTGGAGCATTTAATCCATTTACACTTAAAGTAATTATTGATATGTATGTTCTTATTGGCAGGGAAAACAAATTACATATATTGATTATAGTCTCTCATGATAGGGAAAGTCTTTTATTTTTCTTGAAGATGAACACAATTTCTTATCTTCTGACTTTTAAATATTCTGCTACTTTTGGATAGAATCTTTTGTATATGTCTGTTAGGTCCATGTAGTTTAAATCAAGGGTTTCCTTACTGATTTTTTGTCTGGATAATCTATCCATTGATATCATTAGGATGTTAAGTCCTTTGCTATTATTGTATTTTTTTTTCCTTTTCTCCCCTTGGGTACAGTAATATTTGCTTTCTATATTTAGGTGCTCCTAGAGCTTGGTGGGCTATAGTCCACGGGTTGCAAAGAGTCAGACACGACTGAGCAACTTCACTTTTACTTTATGTTGGTGGATAAATATTTACGAATGTTTTATCTTCTTGTCGGATTGACCCTTTGTCACTGTGTGATGTCTTTTCCTTAACTCACGTCCATTTGTGTCATTTATATGTAATATTTTGCTGTCATCCTAACAGTGTCTCATAGATTCACTTTATTTTTCATCTTACTATATGGTTTATCCTCTTTCAAAGTATTCTAGTTTCTTTCTAACTTTATTACATGGTTTATCTTCCTTCAGAGTATTCTCATTTCTTATCCTATTCCTAATATTCCAACATAATTAGTTTTCTGCTCTTTTCTCTCAAGCCACATTTCCACGTTCATAACTATGCATTATTTTGACTAGTCAAACCATGTAAGCAAATTGAGCATTCACAAGGCACTTAATCTTTCCTGTTTGGGTCCTAAAATTGAGAGAGTTTTGCTAAAGTTGATATTAGCCTTGCACAGGTTTCAGGTAATTCTTCAGTTGTGCTTTATTGTAATAGTGAACCAGAAACTAGAGCATTTGTGACTTTATTTATCAGGATTCTAATCCTGTTTAAAGATATCTTTTTAAAAAAATTATTATTTTTTATGCTCTACTGAATTGGAGCATGTATAAGATTAAAATACACAAATGAGCCAAAATTATTTTCAAATGAACTTTGTGAATCATCTGATTAATTTAATGTGTTATCTCACATGACATTTCAATTACACACACCTGTTAAGTCTGTTTAAGGTATTGGTGGCCTTGGCAGAAATAATAGCCAAAGAATTTTGCAGGGGATTTCAGAATGGTTGACTTCCAAACTGTGACAAATATCTTTGAAATGTCATAAAATATTTAAAAGTACAGTAATTGCTTCTTAATTTCTTATTGCATGCTAATTACTTTGCTAGGTTTATCGTGTGCATCATCTCTTTACTCCTCATTACAGCTTCTTATGACTTATATTGTCATCTTTGCTTTTTACAAGCTTTGGGAGGTAAGTAAATTGCCCTAGGTAGTAGTTTTCTATGCCGTGTAACAAATCATTCCAAACTTAGTGGCTTAAAAGAGCATCCATTAATTATATCACAGTTATGTAGATCAGAAGTCCAGGCAAGCTTGACTGGGTATTTTACTCAGGGTCTCACAAGGTAGAAATCAAAGTGTTTTCCAGGCTGGGCTTTAATGTGGAGGCTTTGAAACTCCAGAAACATCCATTGCCAAGCATTTAAGTTAAATTTAATTATCCAGCATAGTTCGTTGTGAGCATAACTCAGTTCCTGTGGTTGTACGAGTGAGATCCTTGTCTCCTTGCTGGCTGTCAGCAGGGGCTACACACTAGTCCGAGAAGCCACCAGTATCCCTTCTTACATGGCTTCCTTCATCGTGAGACCAGCAAAGGCATGTGTAGTCCTTCTCATGACTTGAATCTCTCTGGCATCCCTTTGTGCCACCATCCAGAAAAAGTTTTGAGCTCATGTGATTAAATTAGTTGTCCTCCTTGCCCACTTCCCCTCATATAAGCTCCCTGTTAAGGTCAACTGTGCCATATAACATCTCCATACAACAGGGGTAATACCTCATCATATGCACATTTTAAGGTAGGATTTGATAGTGGGGGGGCGGGGTGAGGTATATAATTTTGCTTGTCATGCCCTGTTCCTCCAAAATAGTAATTGAGTTGGGCAAGCCTGGATTTGGTTGAACTCCAGAACTTTGTCCCCATAGCACATTCATCAGAGGGCCTGATTTTATGCACGGGCATTATGGGAACCAGCATTATTGCTACATAGCCAGACTGTGTTGGTTCTACACACTGCTGTGAAAAGTACTGCATTAGAGGGTGCCAGCACAAGCTTTACATGAGCACTGGTCCTACAAAATAGGATATCCAGATGGCCAAGAGTAACCTAAATTAGGCTTTGTTATGTTCTGCACATTCCCGTGATTCGCACTGGACTTCAGTTTAATCCGCCCTGTTGTATTTCAAGCTATGGTTTCTGCTTGCACCCTGTCTCCTCTCTGCTTATCTTATAAATGCACTTTAAAGACTTGATTAACTGAGTCAAACTCATTTCAGTTTCTTTCGGAAATCAGAGTGCAATTGTAGTTTTTCTTTTTTATTCATATTCTTTTCAGAGGTAATTGAAGTGAATGACTATAATTCCTTTAAGAGTGTGCTAAGGGAACTGCAAAAAATATAAAGTCAATGAAGAAAATTCCCACTCTTGAGGATACCAAGCTACCATTAACTAGAGACCACATGGAGTAGAATATTTGATCTGGTGCACACACACACATATACAGCATATAGTGTTATACTGAATATATGATATAGACTACTTAGGCTATTGAGTGTAACTTTTAGTACTATTGATTTCTTTGTTGACTGCTTTTGAATATTGTTTTTTCTCCCCATTAAGACAATGAGAGAATCTATTTTTTCCCCATGATTTAGAGGTTGGATCCAGCCTCACAGTTGTGGGAACCAGCTCATTTGTATTAGGAGCAATATAGTTTATGTGTGAAACAGTGTGCATTCTGGATTTCCATAATAATTATTTTAATAATTATTATTTACTCAGTAATTAAGTAATTTGGGACAAGTCAGTAGACATCTCTGGACCTCATTGTCCCAACTATAAAATGAACAACCTACTTTGGCTAGTTTCCAAGTTGCTAGAGACTTTTAATTTATTTTGGTTTGACTACCTAGAGTTTGTTGGATCTCAACAAAACATATGAAGAAAATTTACAGATGAATGTTTGTGACTATTTTTTAAAATTTAATTAGGTCCCATTTGTTTATTTTTATTTCCATTTCTGTAGGAGGTGGATGTGTGACTATTATAATAATAAAATTGATTGGAATGTGCATGGGGCCCGACATACTTAATCAAGCTATAGGATTGTTTTTCTTTCTTCACACAATGAAATGCTTTCTTAGTTTCCAGTTTTGATGCTCTGCTCTTCTCAAGTGTTTCATTTTCTGTTTCTTTTCTTTTCTTTTTTTTTTTTTGCCTTTTCTCCATTTCACCAGACATATCTTTTATACTGATTATTTGATTATTTGGTTACAAGCTAGGCATGATTATTCTCACTTTGATGAGACATTCATATTCCTGCTATCTAGGATAAATTACCAAAATATTGAGACACAGGCATCATCATAGCAGACTAGAGGCAGAATAGTTATCACACATTGTCTTAGCAAAGTTGTTTTTGCCTTTCGTTGTGAAATATGTTGTATGAAATACTGATGTCATTCTGACAGGCTCTCCCCTAAATTGATGGCCCAAGTCATAGCATCCACAGGACGTTTTAAACTGTTAAAGAAAATTAAGTGAACGGTTAAATTAGAAATGGGGTTTGAGCTATAACTTCTCTCCCTAGAGGGGAGGATATTATGAGCAACATGCATCTAGGGAATGATTTTTCTGGTAATAAAGTTTGGAAAATAGCAACCCAAACAGAACAAAACCATTCATGCTGCCATTCAGTATGTAGGGAACAAAAAGACTTCTCACAATGCAAGAACCTTTACTACTATATGTTTGCAGTGATGCCTTCGTGCAAGGGGAAACAGCTGTTTATCTGTTTTTCTTTTGGTTTTATTTTCTTTTTACTCTGCCATTCTGTCAGCGCGTGGCTTCATAAAGCTGTAGGATTCTGATAGGAAAACTAGTGAGTCCATGTGCTTTGGAAGCCAATGTGTTGATTTTCTAGCTGGATAACAATATTTTATTATAGCTAGAGGGAGCGTGTGACTACAGTCATTAGAGGCAGGAAGCCTAATGCCACCAGTATCATGTCCAGAGTGAGCTATCTCTGGGGTTTTATGTGCTTCACTATAATGAATGAATATTGTATCACTGCTTTATTTTTTTGTTCTTTGAGTATCAGAGACTTGTCAGATGGTTCTCTTTCTGTCAAATACTTGATGGAAAGTAAAGCTTCCTGCATGGAGATGGCTTTACAACTTGGCTATAAAGGAAATCTCATAAAAGTTGATTGGAAATTGTCTTTATGAATTCTGCCCTCTGTGTTATTAAAAAGTTCATAACTCAGAGCTGTGTTTTCCCAGTGTATTTGGACACATCTTTCTCTGACCACCTTCTTCTGAAAGAACATCTGTCTCACCAGCCTTTCATTGGGGGCTCAATCAGTTCAATTAGGTTGCTCAGTCATGTCCAACTCTGCGACCCCGTGAATTGCAGCACACCAGGCCTCGCTGTCCATCACCAACTTCCGAAGTTCACTCAAACTCATGTCCATTGAGTCGGTGATGCCATCCAGCCATCTCATCCTCTGTCATTCCCTTCTCCTCCTGCCCCCAATCCCTCCCAGCATCAGAATCTTTTCTAATGAGTCGACTCTTCGCATGAGGTGGCCGAAGTATTGGAGTTTCAGCTTTAGCATCAGTCCTTCCAATGAACAGCCAGGACTGATCTCCTTTAGAATAGACTGGTTGGATCTCCTTGCAGTCCAAGGGACTCTCAAGAGTCTTCTCCAACACCACAGTTCAAAAGCATAAATTCTTCAGCACTCAGCTTGCTTCACAGTCCAACTCTCGCATCCATACATGACCACTGGAAAAACTATAGCCTTGAGTAGACTGACCTTTGTTGGCAAAGTAATGTCTCTGCTTTTGAATATGCTATCTAGGTTGGTCATAACTTTCCTTCCAAGGAGTCAGCGTTTTTTAATTTCATGGCTGCAATCACCATCTGCAGTGATTTTGGAGCCCAAAAATATAAAATCTGACACTGTTTCCACTGTTTCCCTGTCTATTTCCCATGAGGTAATGGGACCAGATGCCATGATCTTTGTTTTCTGAATGTTGAGCTTTAAGCCAACGTTTTCACTCTCCTCTTTCACTTTCATCAAGACACTTTTTAGTTCCTCTTCACTTTCTGCCATAAGAGTCATGTCACCTGCATATCTGAGGTTATTGATATTTCTCCCAGCAATCTTGTTTCCAGCTTGTGTTTCTTCCAGCCCAGCATTTCTCATGATGTACTCTGCATAGAAGTTAAATAAGCAGGGTGACAATATACAGCCTTGACGTACTCCTTTTCCTATTTGGAACCAGTCTGTTGTTCCATGTCCAGTTCTAACTGTTGCTTCCTGACCTGCATACAGATTTCTCAAGAGGCAGGTCAGGTGGTCTGGTATTCCCATCTCTTTCAGAATTTTCCACAGTTTATTGTGATCCACACAGTCAAAGGCTTTGGCATA
>SJYQ01001436.1:490897-504940 GCA_006410935.1 Redunca redunca
TGCGCCCGTGCAGCTGCCACTCTTGGACATGGGGTTGCTCCTCTTGGCCGCTGCCCCTCACCTCAGGCATAGGGTGGCTCCCCTCTGCCGCCGCCCCTGACCTTGGGTGAGGGGTAGCTCCTCTCCGCCATGCTTCTGCGCGGTCAGTCGTTGCCGGCACTTCTAGTCTTGTTCAACTCATCCTTGCTGTACATTAGAATCAAGCTTTTGGAGTGCTTTCCTTGGCTGTTTGCACTGTCAAGAATCGAACATCATTTATGTTCAGTAATTCACCTCTTTTATTACTCTGGGCATAACTCCTAAGAAGTGCCTCAGACCAGGGAATCCTTGCTGAACATTAATTAAACATCTTGGAGAGGTTTTTTTTTTTTTTTCCCCCATTTAAATGAGCATACTTTAATGCCAGTTTTTCCTTATTAAAATTTCTCATTCTCCACTTACCCTTTGTGGTTACGTCACCTGGCTATGTATCCTTACTGGCTGACACGTCTGGTACTCAGCTCAGCCTTAACACCCTCCCAATAATTCTGTGACTCTAAATGGTCTTGTTTTACCTCAATTAAGCCAAGCCTGAGAGGATGCCTGTTTCTCTCACTGTACATTTTCCTTCTTTCCCCAGAACACCGCTTGATTGTTGCTCAGAACTCTTACGTGAGATGCACTGTGAAACACGGTGCCTTTCCTTCTTCTGTTTTCTTAAGAGCTGGTATGTCTAATTAACCTGAGTTAAAAGAAGAAGACATTTTTTTAAAGGGTTAATAGAAGTCATAGTAATCTTTTGTTTGCCTGGAAACAGGTTGTCCAGCATCCCAATGGAATCTAACAATACAGATATTTCTTCACATTTTCCTTTAAAAAAAAATTAAAGGGTAAGTGGCAGTCTAGAGGGTCTATTTCCCTGTTCCTTAATGACCCATGGTAGCCCAAATGTTGAAATGCTCTAAGTGGGGAAAGAATTTTCTTTCATCATCTTTTCTACTAATGGTGTTTATTTGATGTAAATATTCAGTTCAAGCATGATAATGGGTGCCCGAAGGAATCGAAGTGAAAAAACAAGATTTTTAACATATTTTTCATTCCCGTATAATTTATGTTTTATGTATTTCTGTTGGAAACTGAGAAAGCTTTTTTTTTCCCCAAAGGCAGTTACTCTGCATGGCCTTTTACCCTATTATGGTGCTTTCTTTCTTTTCAGATAATAATCCACAGACTCTTTAGGAGCTCAAGTTAAGTCATTAGTTTCTTGATAAGAGATCATTAGTGCAGAGTTTAATCTCCATTGGTTGTACGAAATTCCTGACATCAAGTGATCCATTTTGCTGTTTCTGAGGCCAAGAATTACTGTTTTCTCTTGGCATCATGCAGATTGTGTAATTCAATAGAATTCACAAATTTACAGCTCATATTGAAATAATTTATGCTGAAGACTAATTTCTCTATTAAACACTTTTTTCCACTGCTGCTTTCTGAATTTTTGTTCTGAACTCTTGTTAATTTTTTTTGGACATGCATCCAGAATGCAGAATCTTTGTTCCCCCACCAGGGATAGAAGCCACGCATCCTGCAGTGGAAACACAGAATCTGAACCACCAGACCACCAGGGAAGTCCTCAATTTTTTTTAATTAAGAAAGAAAGAAAGAGAAGTCGCTCAGTCGTGTCTGACTCTTTGCAACCCCGTGGACTGTACCCACCAGGCTCCTCCATCCATGGGATTCTCCAGGCAAGAATACTGGAGTGGGTTGCCATTTCCTTCTCCAGGGGATCTTCCTGACTCAGGGATCAAACCTGGGTGTCCCACATTGCAGGCAGATGCTTTACCTTCTGAGCCACCAGGGAAGCCAACATTAGATACGTTAGATATATTTGAATGGTATGTTCTGCTACAGAGATTATTAATGTTAGTACTTTGTTCTTTTAATGTACTTTCTTCCTTCAGGGATAGTTGGTGACATAGTGTGAGTGTTTTCTTTTTTCTGTATTCACTTCTTTCGTCTTGTGTTTTGGCTGTAGGGGGTCTTCGTTGCTCTCCGTGGGCTCTCTCTAGTTGTGGTGATCGGAGGCTACTCTTCGTTTGGGTGTGCGGGTTTCTCACTGCCGCGGCTTCTCTCATGGAATACAGTCCCTGGGCACTTGGCTTGGTAGTTGCGGCATGCGGGCTCTAGAGCGCAGGCTCAGTGGCTGTGGCACAGGGGCTTATTTGCTCCGTGGCATATAGAATCTTCCTGAACCGGGGATTGAACCCACGTGCCCTGCATTGCCAGGTGGGTTCTTATCCACTGGGCTACCAGGGAAGTCCATTGTGAGCTTTTTCTGAACATTTATTAATGTTAACAATAAAGACAGGTTCAACTATTATCTTTCTATGTAGGTGACTACAACCATAATAATATCCAGCTTTGTTCTCCTTCTCTATACTTTCTTCTTAAATTCAGATCCATAAGAAATGTTAACAACTAGGTGAATTTAACTAGGTGAACCTGACTTAGTGAAATCTGAGTTTTCTGTCAAGTCTAACCTTGGAAAATATTGATAATTGAATTCCACAAAAATTTTGATTTTATCTAATTACAAGCTTTTCCCCATCAAACTTTTGATCAAAACCATTTAAGGTATAAGGTACTAGCTAGAATTTTTCATCAGAAGGCCAGTGCTATATAGCTCCCCATAGCTACAGCACCCTTACATAATAAATAGTCACATCAAAAAATATATAAGATTTATAGAAGTGGAGACTTTTATCAGATTCTATGAAATGGGAAAGATATGTGTGTGTGCAATGGTATGCACACACACACAGATAGACATACAATGGCAAGCCAACACTGGGAAGTTCCCCGGACAGTTAAGGAAGAGTGAGAGACACTGTGATGTCATAGATAAAGTGTAGGAACCTGGTATAAATTATTTAACAACTTATGGCTCACTTTTATCCTATCTATATATTAGGACAGCATTCTCAAGTTTGGGGCTTCCCTGGCGGCTCAGAGGTTAAAGCGTCTGCCTGCAATGCGGGAGACCGGCGCTCGATCCCTGGGTCAGGAAGATCCCCTGGAGAAGGAAATGGCAACCCACTCCAGTATTCTTGCCTGGAGAATCCCATGGGCGGAGGAGCCTGGCGAACTACAGCCCACGTGGTTGCAAAGAATCAAACACGACTGAGCAACTTCACTTTCTCAAGTTTACTTCCACTCTCAGTCATTGAGATAGTATTTGTTTGCCAGTGGAGAAGGTGGTGCTGAAGGGGAAGAATAAGGTTTTTGGCTGGAGAGGGGGTGGTACAAATTTTCTAGGAAAGAAAAAACATTGTTTACTTTTCACTTTTATCAACAGTTAGAGTTCTAAAGAGGGCCATAACCAAATGTACTCTGAAGGGATTTATAGAGAGATTGAATGAAGGCTGGCTTTAGTAGGCCACTCAAAATGCAGAAACACCATGCATACTTGATAAGTCTAATGATGTATATATAATACATTATGTATATTACGAGAGACAATAGTCACAACCCAGATGGAAGTTCCTATTGGTCATATGTGCCGGAGAGGCTGGAGAATTTTTTTTTCTTTTTTTTTTTTTTATTCATTAATATTAATTTAATTAATTCAATTTTAACATTTTGGTTTCGAGGCTGGAGAATTTATGCTGGAATCTCAACTAGTTATGACCCAGTCCTCTATTTACCCTTCTAATAATTAACATGTGAGTTCAGCATGCCATCACCTACAAATTTCACTCTTAAATAATCAACAGTCTCTATTTTCCTGGAACAAAAGAATGATTGTTGATGACCAGGAAACAAAAGCTAATTTTTTTAAAGTAGAAGAGCTATCACTCAGATTAAGGTAATAGTTTGTCTAATAAGTAAACACTTGGTTGAGTATCATAGTAGCTGATGTTAAAAAATGAATGATTTTTTTCTCTTCAGTTACGGGTTTAATTACTGACTAATCCTTGTAAAGTATAATTGTTAGGTAACTTCACTGTCTTAAGAATCTGAAGTTGTATTCTGTTGTCCAGAACAAATATCTAATTCTTCACCTTGACTTGGAAGGTCGTATGTAGTCTCACTCCAATTCACCTATTCAAATGTATTTCCTTTGACTTCCTTCATTACTTTCCAGTTGGTGACTCCTCTTAAGGTTTTTCATCCTTGGATGGTATAATTTATGCTGGGTCTATATTAGCTGGAATAGCCTCCTTCTTCCTATTCAAATCATATTCACTCTTCAATACTAACCTCAATTGCCCTCCACCGTCCAAAAAACTCCATTTGTGGCAGCCTTCCTCCATCTTATTTATTATTCATATATTCACTATTAACAATCCACAAATACTTATTGAGTACTGCCTATGTTACAGGTACTCTCCTCACCTAAACATGTATTTTTATTGCATGTATAGTTATATCCAAGTAGTTATACTGAGTTTGTAGTTTAATGTTTATTTTGCTTCTGCTCTAAACCTGAACCCACAGTAACAATAATTATGTCTTTTTTTAAAAAAGGAAATCATGAAATAGTGTAAGATACGACCAGGCAAAGAATTTCAAGGATGGTTCTGTGTCTTCTGTTGGCTACTTAGTTCTTGGGTAATTGAAATCAGTGGACATTTATTAAACTTCCATCGTGTTAACTGCAATGTTAGGCACTGCAGGAGATAAACGAATGTATTTTATGTATGTGTTATGTATATGCATTTAAAAAAATCACTTTGCAGAGGCAGCAATGTAGAAAAAAGGTATTCTGAAACCTCTAGAGGATTTCATGTTTTAGCTTCATATGATTTCATCCAAATTTTTGGATATGTGTTTATATGCATTTTTCTGAGGAGAGAGTACATAGCTTTTAGATGTTAAATGTGTCATTGATCATTAAAAAAAAAATTAAAGAGCTCATGTTTTCAATTTGTATAAAGCAAGCACCCAACTAAAGAACAGAGCCTTGGAAGAACAACAATACTCTAAGCTGGGTTTTTGTCTGCATACACTCAGATTTCTTCTTTTATGTGATAATGATTCTTAATGTTTTCTACAGGGAGGATAGAAGGAAAAGTTATTATTTCCTGTGGCAGAGTAGATTGAAATTTTTTTTTTTTGGTCGATGGTTTAGGAAGTATTCCTTTACCTTCAGAATGCATTACCAGAAGTAGTGCATTTTAAACCTCCTCCAGGGCTTCTTGCTCAGGCAGTCCCTCTTGTTTGGAGCTAAGGCTCAGTGAAGTTCAGTTTTTGGGTTTCACTTGGCCTGATCTCAGACAGCCAGTGCCTCTCCAATGGGTCCAGCCTGGCCAGGTCCTCACTGCTCCTCTTGACTCATCATCCCCACCCTTGTGGGCAGGTTCAACTGTGAGAAGAAGGGAAAAACTCATCAGTTCAGTTCAGTTGCTGAGTCTGACTCTTTGCTACTCCATGGATTGCAGCATGCCAGGCCTCCCTGTCCATCACCAACTCCCAGAGTTTACTCAAACTCTTGTCCTTTGAGTCGGTGATGCCATCCAACCATCTCATCCTCTGTCATCCCTTCCCCTCCTGCCTTCAATCTTTCCCAGCATCAGGGTCTTTTCCAATGAGTCGGTTCTTCCCATCAGGTGGCCAAAGTATTGGAGTTTTGGTTTCAGCATCAGTCCTTCCAATGAATATTCAGGACCTGTTTCTTTAGGATGGACTGGTTGGATCTCCTTGCAGTCCAAGGGATTCTCAAGAGTCATCTCCAGCACCACAGTTCAAAAGCATCAATTCTTTGGTGCTCAGCTTTCTTTATAGTCCAACTTTCACAGCCATACATGACCCTGGAAAAACCATCGCTTTGACTAGATGGGCTTTTGTTGGTAAAGTGATGTCTCTGCTTTTTAATATGCTGTCTAGGTTGGTCATAACTTTTCTTCCAAGGAGCAAGTATCTTTGAATTTCATGGCTCCAGTCCCCATCTGCAGTGATTTTGGAGCCCTCCAAAATAATAGAGTCTGTCACTACTTCCACTGTTTCTCCATCTGTTTGCCATGAAGTGATGGGACCAGATGCCATGATCTTAGTTTTCTGAATGTTGAGTTTTAAGCAAGCTTTTTCACTCTCCTCTTTCACTTTCATCAAGAGGGTCTTTAGTTCCTCTTCCCTTTCTGCGATAAGGGTGGTGTCATCTGCATATCTCAGGTTATTGATATTTCTCCCAGCAATCTTGATTCCAGCTTATGCTTCACCCAGCCCAGCTTTTCTCATGATGTACTCTGCATATGTTAAATAAGCAGGGTGACAATATACAGCCTTGATGTACTCCTTTCCTGGTTTGGAACCAGTCTGTTGTTCCATGTCCAGTTCTAACTGTTGCTTCATTAGCACATATCTAAATAGAGCATCTGGGTTTCCTAGGTGGCACTAGTGGTAAAAAACTCACCTGCCAGTGCAGAAGACATAAGAGACATGGGTCTGGAAGATCCCCTGGAGGAGGGCATAGCAATACACTTCAATATTCTTACCTGGAGAATCCCAAGAACAGAGGAGCCTGGCAGACTACAGTCTTTAGGGAGGCAAAGAGTCAGACATGACTGATGGAACTTAGCATGCAATATACACAAATAGAATATCTCTATAAAGTAGCTGAAAGCCCTGAGGAGTCAGGGCACCAGGCTTGGTATTCGGGTCCTTGAGAGTCATGGATAAGGTTTAGATTCCTCATGAGGTCTGCTGGGGTTAGGTTGTCATTGGAGTCAAGATAGATTGAGGGGAGTCCTGGCAGCCTGCCTGCTGATAGGCCCTGCTGTTAACCTGAGATGCCAACTAGGAGGCAGAATGTGACCCAAGGCTGGGGTCACCCTCCATGCCTCCACTACAGGGCTGGGGCTGTTCCTTCCTTGCTGTGTAAGACAGGAGCATTGGAACTTCGGAGCTACTAATTACATGATAAATCTACCTCATTCTAAGTGCTCAGAAGGTTAGAACTTAACCATTATTCTTTAGTCTTTTGTCCCAAATAATGTTTCAGTCAGTCTCTGGGAATTTTGCAATGAATGTCTTTTAAAAATCTTATACATTACTTAAAATGTTCCAGAGTAATTCTCTTTCTATACTTTATGCCAAACAGGGTGGGATTCCAGGTGACCTAATCTTTTACTAAGACAGATTTTAAAATGGCTTGTTCCAAGGAATATTTATGTTTGAAACTTCACGATCATATTGAGATCAAATCACATGGAGATAGAAGTGCTGTCTTTCCTTCATTCTTAAGAATCATCTGCAGTGGGTGCCGTGCTATGGCTGTATTTTCCTTAAGGAATGATGACTTTGCTGTCCGCATGGTTGGGAGTGCCACTGGCTGGACAGTCTTCTCTGGGAGAACCTCTCATTGCCCAAGTCACAGCCACCCCTGGGGCATTGTGCGCCCAGTGTTCTTTGCAGAGAGGGGAGTCTTACAAAAGCCCTGTTTTCTCCAAGATTGACCACGTCAAGGGCCATCCCAGCTTCAGTGCTCCCCAGGGCCCAGAGAGAGACTGGGCTTTATTTCTCCTTCCTTACCCCAAAGTGATCCCAAAGACACTTCTCAATATACACCCTGCACATAAATCTGTTTCAGAGTCTCCTTCCCAGAGAACTTGCCTTGAGATCCCGTCATTGTCTTTAGGAAGCACCTATCTTTTTACTATCAGCTTTTCTCGAGATGAGATTAGAGATCATTTATAAGATGGGACCCTACTTCAGAAATTTTTGAATTGAAAAAATGTGCTTTGTACATTCAAACAAATTGTGCTGAGTCCACAGGAGAGCTGTAATTGCTGGCTGTGTGATCATGTTTTTGTTGTTCAGTTGCTAAGTTGCGTCCAACTCTATTGTGACCCCATGGGCTAGCCTGCAAGCCTCCTCTGTCCATGGAATTTCTCAGGTAAGAATACTGGAATGGGTTGCCATTTCCTCCTCCAGGGGATCTTCTCCACCCAGAGACTGGACCTGCATCTCCTGCATTAGCAGGTGAGTTCTTTACCACTGAGCCACCAGGGAAGCCCGGGATCATGCTGTGGTTGTTCAGCCATGTCCTATTCTTTGCAACCCCATGGACTGCAGCACTCCAGGCTTCCCTGTCCATCACCATCTCAAAGAGCTTGCTCAGACTCATGTCCATTGAGTCGGTGATGCTATCCAACCATTTTATCCTCTGTCATCCCCTTCTGCTCCTGCCTTCAATTTTTCCCAGCATCAGGGTCTTTTCTAATGAGTCAGCTCTACACATCAGGTGGCCAAAGTATTGGAGTTTCAGCTTCAGCATCAGTCCTTCCAATGAATATTCAAGATTGATTTCCTGTGGGATTGACTTGTTGAATCTCCTTGCAGTCCAAGGGACTCTTAAGAGTCATCAGTTCTTTGGCACTCAACCTTCTTTATGGTCAAACTCTCACATCCATGCATGACTACTGGAAAAACCATAGCTTTGACTATATGGATCTTTGTTTGCAAAGTAATGTCTCTGCTTTTTTTTTTTTTTTTTAATATTCTGTCTAGGTTGGTCATAGCTTTTCTTCCAAGGAGAAAGCATCTTTTAATTTCACGGCTGCAGTGACCATCTGCAGTGATTTTGGAACCCAAGTAAATAAAGTCTGTCACTGTTTCCATTGTCCCATGATCATGTTAGATGTGACTAACCCCAAGCAATTAGAAGCCTTTCACCAAAGCTATCATCTGAATAAAGTTTGAAGATCATTCTTCCCATTTCTCACTGCAGTTTTCTCTTTATATGTTCTCCTAGCTTGATCTGAACTCATGGTTTTAAGCCCATGCGTTATATCTTCAGCGCTGCCATGTCTTAAGATTCTAATTTGCATGTCATCTGTCTGCCAAATCATTATCTTTGCTATCCCACCAGCCTCCTAAGCTTCACCCTGAGTGAATCATCTTCCCTTCCAGCCAACCCTGTCTTATGTCCAGTCTCAATTAGTAGCTCCACTACTCTGACATTCCAAACCCAAAACCTGTGAGTCATTCAAGCCTCTTTCTGCTTTTTCCCTCTACATACCAGACAGTCAATGCGACCTGCCAATTTTTCTGGGAAATGTTACTCCAATAAGTAACACTGTTGCTGCTGCTAAGTCGCTTCAGTCCTGTCCGACTCTGTGTGACCCCATAGACGGCAGCTCACCAGGCTTCTCCATCCCTGGGATCCTCCAGGCAAGAACACTGGAGTGGGTTGCCACTTCCCTCTCCAGTGCATGAAAGTGAAAATTGAAAGCGAAGTCGCCCCGTCGTGTCCGACTCCTTGTGACCCCATGGATTGCAGCCTACCAGGCTCCCCTGTCCATGGGATTTTCCAGGCAAGAGTACTGGAGTGGGTTGCCATTGCCTTCTCCAGGTAACACTGTTCAGTTCAGTCGCTCAGTCGTGTCCGACTCTTTGCTGTTACTACTTTGGAATTCCTATTACTACTTCTTTAAACATGAACTATGTACTGTAGCACATGAACTATCTACTATAATAATGTTTGATTTGTTTTGCTACCTTCAGTCTTGCTTCCTTTAAATATATTCTCTACAGGGTGGTCAAGATATCTAAATCGAATGCAAATTTTGATTGTGCCTTGCACTTCTGAATACAGTGAGCAGCAAGTTCTATCAAGCAAGGTTTTCCATGACAACTCATTTATCCTTGATCATACCACTTTCATAACACTTTTGGGCTTCCCTTGTGGCTCAGCTGGTTAAGAATCTGCCTGCAATAGGGAGGCTTGCGTTCGATCCCTGGGTTGGGAAGATCCCTTGGAGAAGGGAAAGGCTGCCCAGTCCAGTATTCTGGCCTGGAGAATTTCATGGACTGTATAGTCCATGGGGGTCTCAAAGAGTTGACTGAGAAACTTTCAATTATTCCACTTTTACCCCCTTTCTCCAACCTGATGTGCTGGTAAAATTGAAGTGCTTGGAGTTTACTTTCAATGCTTTACAGTATTTCTTGCCTCCATGCCTTCCTCCACTATTTTCCTCTGCTTGAAAAGCCCTTTTCCCCTTTCTAAGATTGGCTAACTTTAATTTCCCTTTAAGCTAATCAGTTTTTGTCATCTCCTCTAGGATGCTTTCTCTACCTACAGACCTGGATATCCAAACTGGGTTAGCATGTACAGTATTGGGCTTCCCTAGTGGCTCAGTGCTAAAGAATCTGCTTGCCAGTGCAAAAGACATGATTTTGACCCCTGGGTGGGGAAGATCCCCTGGAGAAGGAAATGGCAACCCGCTTCAGTATTCTCGTCTGGAGAATCCCATGGACAGAGGAACCTGGCGGGCTACAGTTCATGCAGTTGCCAAAGAGTTGGACGTGCTAGTGACTAAACAACACCAAGGAAAGTACGTTTGCTTTCTGTGATTTCTTCACAGACAGGGACTAAGGTCATTCACCCTTGTAATCCTAATGCCAAGCACACAGAGAATGCTCAGTAAATGTCTGGTGAACAGAACTGGAGAGTGAAGACAGCAGCTCTCTGGTTCCCTTTATATTTACTTAAATAGTCTGCCTGCAATACAGGAGGCCTGGGTTCTATTCCTGGGTCGGGAAGATGCCCTGAAGAAGGGAATGGCAACTCACTCCAGTATTCTTGCCTGGGAGATCCCACGGGTAGAGAAGCCACGCAGGCTACAGTCCTTGGAGTCGCAAAGAGTCAGACACGACTGAGTGACTAACACACACTTTATTGCTTATTTAGTGTATTATCAACATTCCCAGTCTTCTTTTTGTGGTCTTTGTCCTGGAATCCAGTTCTCGCTCTCTTCCTAAGATCTTGATAAAACTGGATACTTAACAGCTGTGGAACTTAATCTTTTCAAAACTGAATTCCTGACTTTTCTCTTAAATCACCTCTCCCTGTCTCCCTCAGTTGATTAAACAGTAAACGGGCTCTTGCTGTTTCAGGCCCAAATCTTCGATGTCATCCTTGACGCTCCTTTTTCTTTTATAACTATCATCCAATTCAGCAGAAAATCCTGTATCTTCAAAATATACATTCTCTCTCTCTCCATTACTGTCTCTTGGATTACTGTAGCAATATTCCAATCGTTTCCCCAAGCCTGTGCTTACCCAAGCAAGTCTTTCTCAATATGGTAGCCAGAGTGTAGCTTTAACAATCTAAACCAGAAAGGACAATCCTGCAGCCTCAGCAAGTAAATGGTTAGGAACAAAAAGAGATGAGGTGGAGATTAAAGAAGACTTAAAAGACAAAGAAATAGGAGAGTGAAAAAGGAAAGAACTTATTCCCATTAAAAATAGAATAGTGGTTACATTTAGCAAAAGGGAAGAGATTGTGTTTGAGTAGAGAAATGTAAAAGGTTCCTTCCTCTGTTTGGAAAGACTGGCTGAAAGGTACACAAGAATCTTTTGTGTTATTATTACAACCATTCTGTGACTCTGAAATTATTTTAAAATTAAAAAAAAATTTAATTGTAAAAAAATAAGTAATAAAAATCTAAACCAGTTTACATCCTTCTTGTGCTCAATATGTTTCAAATAGATTTTCCAGTGAAAGCTCAAGTCCTTGCCCAAGTCCATACCCCTTGCCACTGTCCCCTACTCTCGTCTCACCTCACTTCCTAAATTTCTGGCTGAATTACAGCCTCTTTGGGTCCAGTGGTTAAGACTCTATGCTCCCGCTGCAGGGGGGTAGGGGGACAGGTTCGATCCCTGGTCTGGGAGTTAAAATCCCACATGCCATGCAGCAAGGTGAAAAGGATTCAAAATAGAGCCTCCTTGCCTTTCCCAGCAAGCTTTTCCCATACAAGGGTCTTTGTATTCCTTGTTGCCTCTGCCTGGAAAACTGTTTCCTCAGACACTGTCTCACTCTCTTCCTTTAGGACTTTGCTTCAGTTTCAGATCAGTTCAGTTCAGTCGCTCAGTCGTGTCCGACTCTTTGCGACCCCATGAATCGCAGCACACCAGGCCTCCCTGTCCATCACCAACTCCCGGAGTTCACTCAGACTCACATCCATTGAGTCGGTGATGCCATCCAGCCATCGCATCCTCGGTCGTCCCCTTCTCCTCCTGCCCCCAATCCCTCCCAGAATCAGAGTCTTTTCCAATGAGTCAACTCTTCGCATGAGGTGGCCAAAGTACTGGAGTTTCAGCTTTAGCTTCATTCCTTCCAAAGAAATCCCAGGACTGATCTCCTTTAGAATGGACTGGTTGGATCTCCTTGCAGTCCAAGGGACTTTCAAGAGTCTTCTCCAACGCCACAGTTCAAACGCATCAATTCTTCGGCACTCAGCCTTCTTCACAGTCCAACTCTCACATCCATACATGACCCTGGAAAAACCATAGCCTTGACTAGACGGACAAACGTCACCTTATTAGTGAGGTCTTTCTTGCCCGTCTCTTGGAAAATAGAGGTTAACCTCACAAGTACTGTATTTACTGTTTTCCATGGTAGTTGTGTTTTGTCAGTCATATATATGTATTTTTTTCGCTCCTTTAGTTATGTCCTGACTTCCTGGGTTTTTTCTTTTTTTTCCTTTTTTCAGTGCTATGTCCTTAGAATAATGACTGACACATAGTAGGGGCTTAATATATTTTTGATGAAGGTGTGAGTGAATGAAGGAACCAGGAATAAACTCCAATTATGTTTCTGCTTACCATGTGTAACGTTGGGAAGATGATTTCACTTCTCTGAGTTTTACTCCCTTCCTTTGTGAATGGAGGTTGATAATGACGGTGCCTGCCATATTTTTCTCAAAGGTTGTTGATGAGATGCCAGTGGAATAGTCATAGATGATGTTGTGAGTCCTTACTATGCCTTGTGCACAATATAAATTTTAATCTTCACAGTAATCTTCACAATGATCATAAGAGGTATGTTTTATGATCATCTCCATTTTGATGATTTGGGGAAAAAAAAAGAGGAACTAAGGCATATGCATGTCTTGAAGTCACCTAGAGTGTAAATGAGAGGATTCAAACGTGTATAGTTGTGGCCACGTCAGTGTTGACTGCAGCCCTGAGTGTGTGTCTCCTCATTCAGGGCCTATACTTTGTGAGAATGACCCCAGATAAGAATCTTACAGGTTTGTATTGGACACTGTTTCTCAGTTGGATCTTATTTTGGTATTTTAAAAATTTTGTGCTGAATTTTCTCAAATTATTTTTTCCATCTACAAAGGCTACCGTATGACTTTTCTCTTTTTATCTGTTAATGTAGTGAACACACAACTAAGGGCTTCCCAGGTGGCGCCCTGGGAAAGAACCCGTGGTCAAGAACCCGTCTGCCAAGGCAGGAGACATAAGAGACGCAGGTACTGGAGGAGGGCATGGCAACCCATTCAAGTATTCTTTCCTGGAGAATCCCACAGAGAGGAGCCAGGCTGGCAACAGTCCACAGGGTTGCAAAAAGTCAGACATGACTGAAGCAACTTAGCACACGTGCTAAATAAACTTCCTGATGCTGACCATCTTTTCAAGAACAAACTTCTCTACTTAGTAAAATTTAATATTTTGGAAATTAGTATCTGTGTTCCTATAAGAGATTGCTATATGATTTTCTTTCCTAGGTTATCATTACATAGTTTTGATGTTAGATTTTGGTACCCATGAATTAGAATAATACTGTAATTACCGTAAGGATTTGTAAATTTCCTGAATTTTTGGTAAAAACCTTCATAAAGAATTCAGTCTTTTAATACATGTCTGTGTTAGTCGCTCAGTAGTGTCCAACTCTGCAGTCCCATTGATTGTGGCCCACCAGGCTCCTCTATCAAATGGATTCTGCAGGCAAGAACACTGGAGTGGGTTGCCATTTCCTTCTCAAGGGGCTCTTCCCAACCTGAAATTGAACGTGGGTTTCCTGCATTGAAGGTAGATTCCTTAGTAATCTGAGCCACCAGAAAGCCCCTTTTATTACATATATTTTGATTAATCTTTAATTAAGTTTTCCTTATTTTCATGAGTGCATTTTGATAATTTTCTTAGAAAGTCAGTGTTCAAATAGATATGCATGAACATATAATTTACAAAAATTATACTACTAATGGCCTTTTTGTATTTTAATACATATATATGTAATCTGACATTTTGCTTTTTAGTTTTGATCAGATTTATTTT
>SJYQ01001436.1:504956-567100 GCA_006410935.1 Redunca redunca
AATTCAATATTATTCATTTTAATAATCAAATATTATTGATATTATTGATTTGTGATTATGGCATATGGCATATAGAATCTGATTTCAGATTTTTGTGTAATGTTTTTTGAGACATTAAGTTTAGCACATTGATGCTTTAGGTCATATGTCGTAAGCAACCTCTTAGGAATGTCCTATGTATTTATTTTCTATGTGCTATGTCTATGAGGTAGAATGTTTCATCTGTCTATAGTTAATCTAATATACATACACCCTACGTAAAACATTGTTCATTGTGTTTTAAAATTTACCACAGGCAGTGGTGTGCTAGAGCCAGCTCTAATTGGCTTGTGAGAGCTGATGGTTAAATATGCAGAAACTTTGTGAACCAGTTGTTAAAACACTGTGACTTGAAATCAGTATGGTGAGGTACTTACATAACAGAAATTGGCAAATGCTACAAGGTGATGGTGGTGGTGGTGTTTTGAGAATTGGCTAACTCACATACCCAAACCACAGCCCTACTCACTTTGTTCATGCTTAAATTTCTGAGCAGAGTTTAAGATTTTTAAATAACTCCTTGTTTTTCTATTAGATTTATATAATTTGAAGCCATTTTGTTATATATTTGAAACTATATTCTTAGAAGCATAAAGCTTCATGGTTATTATATCCTCATAGATTGTAACTTTCATCCATATCCATTATCTTTGATTTGCTTAGAATTCTAATTGAATTTCTGTCTTGAATTCTAATTTTATGGTATTATTATTACTATATTCATATATGCTTAGCATATCTTTTCGTGTACTTTCATTTTCAAGCTTTTTGTAACATTTTATTTTTGTTTCATTTCTTACAAATACTATATTAAAAAAAACATTATCTGTTATCTTTCTGCCTCTATTTTTAAAACTCAATCCAAGTGTCTTTTAGTAACCAAATGTAGCTTTTAATCACATCATTTCATGTATGGGTGGGGATTTACTACTGCTACGTTACTTTTTATGTGTGAACTTTTTATTGTGATTTCTTTGTTTAATTTTCTCCTTTTATGCTTACCGTTACCTTTTGTTAGTTTGCTTAGGTTTTCTTTGCCTCATTTTACTTTATTTTTAAGCTTGAAAATTACAATATATCCAGGATTTTTTTTTCTGTATTGAACTTTTGATTTCTGCAATTAATCATCATGACTGTGCTGCCTGTTCACCAGATACAGTAATCATCTTAGCATGAGTTTTCCTCTTTTCTCACAATATTTACCACATGGAATTTACCTGTGATTTTCCTTCCACACTGCTATCTGGAAAAGTACATATTAGGTCAGGAGTTGCCTGGTGCAGAGGCTGGGACTGGTATGCCTGTAAAGGGGCATGGGAGAAGTTTTGATGATTATAGCTGTTTTCTGTTGTTGTGGAGCAATTTCATGGATGTATATGGTTATCAAAACTCTGCATATCATATACCTAAAATGGGTATGTTTTATCACCTTGAAATTATATCAATAAAACTGATTTTAAAAGTATAGGGGGGAATGTCAGAAAGAACCAGAAATCATTAGCAAGATGTAGAGAAGGCCCAATTAAAGATTGCATCTCAAAAATTTATAAGGGAACATTTTTTCCCAACAATACTATGTAGCTTGGAATTGGACACTGGCAAAATAAAAGTATCAGAAAGGTGAAACGTGGAGAAAACTAGGTGGAGGAAGATCTAGATTTGCCTTAGGATAGTATTACAGTGGCCGACTGGGACACCTGCTGGATAGGGAAGCAAGTGCAGGTAAGAGTCTGATAGTTCTGAGTGTGTGTGTGTGTGTGTGTCTGTGTGTGTGTGTGTTATGAGGGCAGTGTAATTGTAAAGAAGTGAAAAATAAAATCCAACAAACATGTGATGTGTGCTTGTTATGTACCTAGTATGCTTTTTTGTTTTGGAGTTCAGTAATGAACAAGATAAACAAGGTTACTACCACAAGAATCTCACATTTTTGCAAAATTAAATGAATGAATGAGATTTATAAAAAAAAAAAAAACTTAAAAAAATGTGGCTGTTATTTATACCCAAGTATGAATATTACATGTGTTGGGCTCCATGATTTCTTATATCCCATATTTTTCTTTTTCTTGGATAACTTTTTTTTTAGTTTTCTAGAATATATTTTCACATTATTATTTCACAGACATTCAGTGGATTTTAAATTTTCTGAGGTCTGGTAGGAAGAATGTTCTTTATCCTCTTTCTCAAATACTAATGTCCTTCTGTACTATGGTTTCATCTTCACCAGTTTTTGGAAAAAAGTGTTTTTGGAAACTAAGCTAGAGGAATAGATCTTATTGACCATTTCTGGACAGTAGGTTAAGTATTAAAGTGCTGCTCTGCAGAAGCTGTCTACTTACACCTGCCCTAGAGTTAGCCTTTCTCAAAAACATTTACCCAAAACATTTTTCAACAACACTTACACCAAATGATAAACAACGTACATGAACATATTGCCATGTAGAACTATTATCAAAGAGTGGGAAGAGCATCGTGTGTATATGCCCTTTAGCTACGTATATGCTTCATTGTCTGGAGAAGGAAATGGCTACCCACTCCAGTATTCTTACCTGCAGACTTCCATGAGCCGTGGAGCTTGGTGGGCTACAGCCCGTGGGGTCGCAGAGGGTCAGACATGACTGAACAGCCACCGTGCACACGCACACACATGCATCATTGTTGTCTTTGATGATAAACTACCTTAGGTGTTTCTATATTCACTTTCTGTAATACCATCTGTCTAGTTAAGGCCTTTTGAGTTGTCATGGTAACTAAGGTGTCCAAACTCTGTAACTACCTTTGTCCTTGGCAGTGTGATATTTGAATGACTGTGATTTGTTTGGAAGCATTTTAGTATAGTTAAGCAATTTGTCTTGAGTATTCCAAGAACTTCATGTTGTTTTATTTAAAATATATGTGTATATTATTTTATAGGTCTTATATGAAATAGCATTTTTTAAATACTAAAATAATCTTACTTAATCATCTATTTTTGTTGTTTTGATAAACTGTTGTGATTCATAGGCCTTAATAACATATTATGTGGAGTCATGAAAATTAAATGCCAACTTCAAATCTTGTTTTTATTTTTATTTATTTATTTTTAATTGGAGGCTAATTACTTTATAATATTGTGATGGTTTTTGCCATATATTCACATGAATCAGCCATGGGTGTACATGTGTTCCCCATCCTGACCCTCCCATCCACCTCCCTCCCCATCCCACCCCTCAGGGTCATCCCAGTGCACCAAGTCTTGTTTTTAAATGGAAGTAATTTTTAAAAGTCACAGTAGTAACTCATGGTAATATAGTTCACATTGGATTTTTTTAGCCTTAATATTGAACACAGATTGTGTGTTTAAGAAATTTTTTATTTGAAAATTTCATAGTATTGGTGTCAGTTGAAATCAGCTTGAAAGAAGTTACTGAAAAAATGCCAGTACACTTAATGACAGGACAATTTAAGATGTTGAAAGATATCACTTTCTCAACTCTACTGAAATTGGGAAGGCGGTGGCACCCCACGCCTGTACACTTGCCTGGAAAATCCCATGGATGGAGGAGCCTGGTTGGCTGCAGTCCATGGGTTCGCAAAGAGTGGGACACAACTGAGCGACTTCACTTTCACTTTTCACTTTCATGCATTGGAGAAGGAAATGGCAACCCACTCCAGTGTTCTTGCCTGAAGAATCCCAGGGATGCGGGAGCCTGGTGGGCTGCCATCTATGGGGTCGCACAGAGTCGGACACAACTAAAGCGACTTAGCAGCAGCAGGAAATCCGTTAAGTGTCAGAGGCTGGCCTGTGGGTCAAATCCATCAACAGTCTATTTTGATAAGTAAAGTTGTATTGGATACACCCATTCATTCATGCATTGTATATGGCTGTTTTCACATTGTGTCAGCCTTAGATAGTTGAAACAGAGACTACAGGATTTACAAAGCATGACGTTTACTATCTGACCCCTTACAGAGAGTGTTTACTGACTCCTGCTTTATACAGTAGCGACAGTCTTGTCCACAGTTTCCTCCCATTACTTTCACACTGTTATCAAATGGGTGGGGAAGATCCCCTGGAGAAGGAAATGGCAACCCACTCCAGGACTCTTGCCTGGAGAATCCCATGAACAGAGGAGCCTGGTGGGCTATACAGTTCACGGGGTCGCAAAGAGTTGGACAAGACTGAGTGACTTCATTTTGTTATCAAATGACTTACTTTCCTCTGAGTACACAAGTCCTTGTCAGGCTCTTTTCTCCACCTAAAGTCTTGTTTCTTTTTGCTCATATCTAAAATCTATCTGTTCTTCAAGATATGATTCAATTAAAGTGTTTAGTTCCGAAGTCTTGTCCAATTCTTTGTGACCCTGTGGACTGTAACCCACTAGGCTCCTCTGTCCATGGGATTTCCCAGGCAAGAATACTGGAGTGGGTTGCCATTTTCATCTCCAGGGGATATTCTCCACCCAGGGATCAAACCCACGTCCCCTGCTTGGCAAGCAGATTCTTTGAAGCTCCGCTATTACAAAAAAAAAAAAAAAAGGCGATATTACCTAGACACATGTCTCTTATACTCCTTTACGTATACTCTAGAATCCCTTGCCTTCTCTTGGTTGTACTTGCTTGACATCTGCTACTGCTGCTGCTGCTGCTGCTGCTAAGTCGCTTCAGTCGTGTCTGACTCTGTTCAACCCCATAGCGGCAGCCCACCAGGCTCCCCCATCCCTGGATTCTCCAGGCAAGAACACTGGAGTAGGTTGCCATTTCCTTCTCCAATGCATGAAAGTGAAAAGTGAAAGTGAACTCACTCAGTCGTGTCCGACTCTTAGTGACCCCACGGACTGCAGCCCACCAGGCTCCTCCAGCCATGGGATTTTCCAGGCAAGAGTGCTGGAGTGGGGTGCCATTGCCTTCTCCATTGACATATGCAACCATGACTAAATCCGTTTCTCGACCTACTGCAAGCCTAGCTATTCTTTGTATGTAGTAATGTGGCTGTAGGAAACACAAGCATGCTGACTCATCTTACTTTCTGTCCACTCATGGCCATGAACTTTCATCAGGCTAGTGAAAGTGAAGTCACTCAGTCGTGCCCGACTCTTTGTGACCCCATGGACAGTAGCCCGCACCAAGCTCCTCCATCCATGGGATTTTCAAGGCAAGAGTACTGGAGGGGGTTGCCGTTTCCTTCTCAAGGGAATTTTCCCAACCCAGGGATCAAACCCGGGTCTCTGACATTGTAGACAGATGCTTTACTGTTGGAGCCACAAGGGAAGTCCATTAGGCTGGGCTCTTGTTAAATACTTAACATTTATGCACTATCTTCTATACCTTGATAGCTATTTCATGTATTCTCCTATCTTCAACCCACAACACCTCCTTCCCAGGCTGTCTGCTGATGACTTTAGTCCTAGTTAGCAGAAAATCGAAGCAATGTCAAGAAATTTCACCACCACATCCACCTGCCTCTCAGCCTGTGCATCTAGGTTTCCTTCTACTCAGCCTTCCTTCCCAAGATCATATTGAAAAGGTGACCAATTTTGGACCTCCTTGTGTATTAAATACTCTTTTGATGTTCTGAGCACTCAGTTTCAACGTGAGGAGGGTGGATTTGCCCTATGACTAACAGGCAATCCTCAGACACCAGTAGGGTGGTGTTCAAGAATTCAACAAAATTCAGATACTTTTTACCCCAATGAGGAGTCAGATCCCACAGGTTGATGGTTCAGCCATCCAGACTGGCCCCCTCCCAGCCTTCCGTCAAGAGCTTTCAGTTGCCTATGGAAAGTCTAAGTTGTTATCTATGCTTCTGACCAACTGGCTATAAATCAGAGGTCCCCAACACCCCCAGTTTATTGGTTTTTAATAAATGAATATAACTCAGGAATAGGTAGATAGAAGAGCTGCACAGGACAAGGTGTGAAGCAAGGGCACAGAGCTCCATGCCCTCTCCTGGCACCTCCACATGGCCCCCAAAACCCTGAAGCTCTCCAGACCCATACTTTTGTTTTTTTATGTACATTTCATTACATGGACATGACTGGTTAAATTGCTGATCCTTGGTGATTGAACTCAGTCTCCAGTTCCTCTCTCCTCTCCTGAGGTGGGGGCAGAAATAGGACTGAAAGGTTCAACCCTCTAATCACATTGTTGCTGCTACTGCTGCTGCTAAGTTGCTTCAGTCATGTCCAACTCTGTGCGACCCCCTAGACGGCAGCCCACCAGGCTCCCCCATCCCTGGGATTCTCCAGGCAAGGACACTGGAGTGGGTTGCCATTTCCTTTTCCAATGCATGAAAGTGAAAAGTGAAAGTGAAGTCGCTCAGTCCTGTCCAACTCAGAGACCCCATGGACTGCGGCCCACCAGGCTCCTCCATCTGTGGGATTTTCCAGGCAAGAGTGCTGGAGTGGGGTGCCATTGCCTTCTCCGATCACATAGTTGGTTCTCACAGTTGGTTTCTCCCTGAAACCAGCCCACATCCTTGGATGGACTCCAAAAGTCACCTCATTATCATAAGAAAAGATCTCATCACTCTCAAAGACTCCTTATCACCCTCATCACTGAAAATTCCTAGGGTTTTAGGAGCTGTGGGCCAGAAATGAGAATGAAGACCAAATTCATATTATAAATCACTATACCCCAGATATCATCCTCACTTGCCTATTCAAGAATATCACTCTAACAATCGTTCCCCTCTCTTGTGTGTGTGTTAATTGCTCAGTTGTATCCAAGTCTTTGGGACTCCATGTACTGTAGCCCGCCAGGCTCCTCTGTCCATGGGATTCTCTGGGCAAGAATACTGGAGTGGGTAGCCATTCCCTCCTCCAGGGGATCTTCCTGACCCCGGGATTGAACCCCAGTCTCCTGCATTGCAGGCAGATTCTTTACCATCTGAGCCACCAGGGAAGCCCTATTTAAGAGTGTCCCTCTGACAATTGTCCCTTCTCTTCCATAATCAGTTTTTACCGCAGCATACAAATGTGCTGTTATTTCCCTCACTTTCTACCATCTATTATCACCTTTTGGAGCAATATTCTTCAAAACATTGTCTGCACTTCAGTTCAGTTCAGTTCAATTCAGTTCAGTTGCTCAGTCGTGTCTGACTCTGCGACCCCATGGATTGTCTGCACTAGCCATTTAGAATCCTTTCCTTTCTCTGCTGCCCATTTCATGTAGGTTTCTGCCTCCATTACTCCCCTCTAAGTGCTCTTTTCAGTGTCACCCATGACCTTCATGTGGCTAAGCACACTGGTAAGCACTCAATCTGTGTCTTCCTTGACCTGTCAGCACATCTGACATGCTCTTCATTTCCTTTTCCTGAATGTACTTTTCTCACTTGACTTTTAAAATATCACCCTTCTTAAAGTTGCAACCTTGTCCTTCTTACCTGTTTTCTTTTTCCTGTATCATTTAGCCACTCTTTAATGAAATATATAATCCATTTACTTATGTATACTATATATAGTTCATCTTTCTTCCTGAAACCAAGGTGCTTCTGTGTTCACTGATTTGCTTTGTGAACAGGAATGCCTCGGTCATACCAAAACGTCCAGCCAGTAGTAAGTACTCAATAAATGGATACTAAATATTTTTATATTCCACATAAGCATTCAACCTTGGCCTGCCCTTGTTTTAGTTTTTTTCAAGTGAACTAGCTGAATATGTATACCAAATAAACCAATACTTATAGCCCTTCTTTTCTTGCAGTCTATTTAAGTTTATTTTAAATGTGTGACTAGGCAGGTAAATAATTAAACAGAATAAAGCAAAAGAAAACAGCAGTATGCTCAATTGTTTTTCCTCACTGGGAAAAACTATTGGTATAGAATAGGGGCTTCCCCGGTGGTGCTGGTGGTAGAGAAACAAATTGCCAGTCTAGGAGACTTAAGAAACATGGGTTCAGTCCCTGGGTTGGGAAGACCCCCTGGAGAGAGGGCAACCCACTCTAGTATTCTTGCCTGGAGAATCCCATGCACAGAGAGCCTGGCAAGCTATAGCCCGTAGGGTCACTAAGAGTCGGACACAACTGAAGCAACTTAGCATGCAGAATATTTACAATTGTTTTCACAAGTCACTCCAGAATGCAAGCTACTGGAGCCACGCCATTGTGTGGATTGTCCACTTTGCACGATGTCTAACTCTTAGGCAGTGAAATAGATAGTATTGCTGACATAAGTTCAGGGAGTGCCCTGCAGTGAGACCCTGTCACAGGAATCCAAAAAACTCAGCTTAAACTCTGATACCTCTTTGAGAGTAGGGCTTGGATTTAGTCTGTTTTATTCTTGGATCTAGGTACGCAGGTGAATGAAGGACATGTCAAAGATGCTGATTGTTAGGGCCTTTCATGACCATATGCAAACTGTGTGCCAGGATTAAACCCTGCTTCCATAGTTCTCCACAAATATGACATTATAAGGAAGTGGACAATTTATTTCATCACTACACTTCTATTCTCAGAAAGTAATTAATCTGGTTTTAGTCACTTTTATCTAACAGGTACTTTGTGGGGGTCAAATGAGATGATGTTTGTGAAAGGACTTGAGTTTTGTTTCATGTCACAACAGTTTGAAGCACGTTTGTTTGTTTTTTTTATTGAGGTACAGTTAATTTACAACATCTTGCTAATTTCTGCTGTATAGCAAAGTGATTCGTTACACATACACGTATGTAAATAAGCACATATGTTCTTTTTTATATTCTTTTCCATTATGGTTTACCTGAAGATATTGGATATAGTTCCCTGTGCTATGCAGTAGGACCTTGGGATGTTTACACATTCTGTGCATACTATTTTGCATCTATTAATTCCAAACTCCCAATCCATCCCTCTTCCACCTTCCTCCCCCTTGGCAACCACAAATGAAAGACCTGTTTGTAAACTATCAGAGAGCAATGACTTTTTATGATTCACATGGGATGGATCAGCTGCTTTTTATAGTAAGGACCTCCACTTCTCAACCAGAGTTTATTATTTCTCGCCTGTCTCTTCTACCTGTTCAACCTGGATTGTGAGGTAGAATTTTGATAGCCACATGTATGACATTTATCCAAAGCAAGTCACTTAACCTCTCAGAACCTCAGTTTCTTGACTGTAAAATAAGGGTTGTATCTCTCATATAAAGATATTGCCAGGATTGAATATGATAATGTATATGAAATAATTTTGTAGACTTAAAAGCACTTGGTAAACAGTTCTGACTCTAATTAGTATTGCCATCGTGAGTGATGATTATGTTAAATGTTAACACTGAGTCTTACTCAAAGAGAAAGTTACAGAGTATTTTACCTTTTGGGATTTTCTTTACTCTCCTGGATTACACACACTCTCATTCTTAGTAAAGTTATTGATTCACAGAAGTATGGAATGTCAAAACTTCCAAAGCTGTTATGAAAATCTGTCTTTCTGTCAGCCAGAAAACCACGTCAGTTCTTTTGCCAAATTAATAAAACTGTAAAAATATCCTCAGGTAACACTGGTTTTTATTATCATTATTTGTAAGAAGTCTTTGAGGTCATTTCCTACTCATTCTTCCATACCTGGCATGGAGCATTCTGACTAACGCTGTTAGTTGTCCTTGATTTACACCAGCTGCTAGTGGGTGGGCAGGACAGTGAAAGTCTGACTGGTAAGATTTTAACATCCTGCGTGTGTGGACACGCACTGATGTAAAAGCCCAGGACTGAAATACTCATTGCTTACTCAAGCAGCTTCATGAGGCCTCATTAACAGTTGTATCACCCTTTGTACTGCTTGGTCCCAGCTCGGTGAATCCTGTTTCTTGAACAATGTGGAGTGGGGGATCCTACAACTAAAAAGGAAGTAGGGAATTTAAGAGTTTGAGTGAAATGGTGAAGATAATGTTAAAGTTTGGAAATAATTTGGAGCAGTGAGATAACATAGACAAAGAGAATGATTAAGATGAGAGTAACAGAGGTTACTTTAATTAAACTGATTAATGAGTGGTTTAGATTATGTGTAATAGGATGATTAGGCTTAATATTTTGTTGTGGAATAGATGGCATTTTTATTGGAAGTACACTTACACTCTCTTTTTTAATACTTAGTTAAATTCTAGTTTTTCTTTTAAAGAGTTATACATCATATATTATAAGGTAATCATTTTTACATTTCAAAAACATCTGAAAATAAAATAATTATTTCAATCTACAAAACTTAATTGCAGTGAATACTTATGTTGAGAGACATGGCAGATTTTGGTTTTTGAAGGGGAAGTTGACAAATACATACTATTTTAGAATGATGGCCAAAATAGTTGTTTAAATTTTATATATTTTGGTTTTAATTGTTTTTAAATAAAGTGGAATTGTTTATGGGAATGTGTAATCTTCATATACTTCATCACTTTGAATTAAAGAAAACAGGATTCTGTTACTTATGAAATTCTCAAGTGAATTTCAGTTAACAGTGATATAAAGACTGAAGACATCTATTCAATGTCTATAGAAGTAGCTACTTCTGTTGTAAATTATATTAATAGCCAGTAGTTTATATGCAAGAAGGTATTTGGCTGCTTCAACTTTTCATTAATATGTCTTTGGAATTTAGTCAATTCAAGAACCTAATATAGTGGAAAGGATTTGGGCTTTGTAATCAGACAAACCTGGTCTCAAATCATGGCTGTCTGGTACTTCCTGTGGGGCCTGGGCGGCTCACCCAAAAGTTGCTAACCCTCCATCATAGGATTGTTCTGATGATTAAATGAGGTACACATTTCTAAGTGACTAATAGAGTGACTATGAAAAAGTTGGTGCTCAGTAACCGTTAATTCTCTTCCCTTTCTTTGCCCCTACTAGTCCACTTATGTTTTAATGGATCGTCTTTACTCTGGGTTGTATTGTAGGAAGTATTCTGGATGGATGGCTGCTGGAAAACCATTGCCATAGCCAGCTCTTCTTCAATACTGAAAGATTTACTCTGGCATTGAGTAATGAGAATTTTGGTAAGAAAAATTAGATGAAGATAGTATATGGACTTTTCTTAAAAGGTCACTTGTGTCTCAGATACTTCATAATAATTTATATGGCTCTTCTCTGGAGATTTTGGGATGTCACAGATGTCTGTTGACATATGGGTTATTCTTATTTTGAAAGTAAATAAACTAGGTTTTCAAAGTCTGTTAGCACCTTGATGTGCTCTTCATGCTGTTTTTTGCTTATCTCACTCTATTTTGTTCTTTAAATGTCTAATCTATAAGTTGTGTGATTCATTCTTTCAGTGTGAATAACATGGAGCACAGATTCTTAGAGGTTAAGTCAGTACTGCTCTTTGGGGACTTTCCGGGTGGTTCAGTGGTTAAGTCTCTGCCTTCCAATGCAGGAGGCTGTGGGTTTGATCCCTGGTTAGGGGGCTAAGATCCCACGATGCTGCATGACCAAAAAATAGAAAAAGCATTGCTCTCTGAAACTATAAAGATTTTGACCACATGAAAGAGGCAGGCAGAAATATCAAAACTCCAGGAAGTTCTGAGATAAGTAATCTTCCTAAATCACCCAGAAAATTTATTATATATCAGCTCTTAAGATAGCATAGAGTATCTTTGGTTGGTTCCATTTCTATTCAGTTTGTCTCCAAATGATATTAATATGTAATTAATTTTCATATTGTTATATGAAATTAATATATAACTAGCATACCTATATTAGTAATTCATTTAACTAACATGAAATATGTTGGACAATTAAAAAGGAAGTAAGAAAAAAAGAAGAAAAAAGGAAATAGGGATGAGAAGGAAGTTAAGGATAATAGAAACAAATTACATTACCATATAGGTAAATTAGTAAATATACATATTTTCTATGCATCATTATTATTGAAATGCATCTGGAGAAATATGTATTAAAGAACTTTGCATGTAGGAGACAACATTGAAGGTAGGGGAGAAAGCAAAAAAGATACATTCTAATTTCATTAATTCCAATAAGGAATTCTGAAAGTTTGATATATTTACATTTTGGAACCTAAAAATATGATACGGTATCATTTTGAATCTCATTTTTTCACTGAGAAGTTTAACCACTTTGTCTATGATTTTATTTTTCAGAAACCATATTTGAGAAGTACTTCCATCCAATGCTACTTGTGTTTACTTCTGAACAGTCATTTTTTAACAGAGGCTGGCATTCATGTCTTCATTTTGGGGTAATTTTATTTTTCAGCATAGAATCATTATGTTAATAACCAGCATCATTGTTCTTCAATATCTTCTCTATTAAATTGGTTCATGTTCATTGCTTAAATCTTTAGGTTCTTAGTATGTGGGGTATGATAGCAGATTATGGAGATTCAGAGGAGGTTTGGTAAACATCCTACAAAGAATTTCTATATTCTTATAAAATTCCAAATGAGTATTACATCCTGCAAATAAATTGGACTTCTTGGTATCTGACTAAACTTGGAAGGAAACTCTTTATTAACATCCTGTGTGATTTTGACACCAATAAGAAAATAGATATTGAGGGCTTACCAATGTTACGTTTTTATCTACCCCTGGCATTGACTCTTGCTATCCTTTGAGCCCTACCTTAGTTCAGTTTGAAACATTTGTTTCTTCATTTAGGCCTTTTGATTTTCCTCTTAATAAACATTCATATTTTCCCATGCCTATTAACTTTTTCCTTCTCTGTTAGAGGAAAACTAATATACTGCACTCACCCAACTTGTAGTTTTGTGATCTGACTTGCAATTCAGTTTCATTCTGCTAATGCCTTCATGTTATGGGGAACCATAGATTTGTGCAGGTAACTCCTCCTCTCAAAAACAAAATAATTTTGACTTGCATGCTTCTTTCCTGGATCCATCAGGGAGCAACTGTTTTTCCTGAAGCTCTAAGAATTATTCTGCAGTTACTTGGTCAGGGTGTGTATCTTTTGTCCTCATATTAAATTCCATTTCGCAAAACTAAGTAAGTTGTATGATCTAGTTTTGTGACTAGGCCTAAGTCCATAATGTTTATGGAGGAAGCTGCTATGAGGTGCATGTAAGGGGCATATATTTACTGTCAAAATCCTTACATGAAAAAGGTGAGGTGATTGCTTATTTAATGATTTTACCCATTTATTAGACTTAAAAGTCTGATGGGACCTCTACTTAAAGGAAAGTAATAATTCATTCAAAAACGTATTCTGGGCACTGCCACATATCAAGCAATGTTTTTATTTCGATGTTACACCAGCTTATCTATAAAGTATCCCTCTGAATTAGATTTTTCTGTAATCCAGGTTGGTCATCAAGCTAGAGTAAAGCACCAAAACTGTACTATATGTTCAGTGTTTACATTCATCTACAAGGCACAAAGGCAAAGATAGCAGTCATTTTTTCACTTGTTGGAATGAAAAGGTCTTGATTGCTTTTTTGCCTGTAGTATTCATCAAGACAGTATTATGTTCATTCAGAATGCTTTGCTCTTTGGTTTTGCTTTCAGCTGTATCAGTGCAGGTCTTCCCAAAACAGAAGCAAACTGGCAGTATGTAATACGTGATTTGAAAACAATTGAGCATCTTATTCAAGTAAGTACTCATTTTTCCATAAAATATTTCGTATAATTGCCATGGAGTCTGTTTCTCCCTGTGTTTTGCTGTCAGTCTTAATGAAATCTCACATAAAACAATAATGTTTCAGTAGAATTGGTATGCCTCATAGAACCTCCAATGAAATCTTTTGTTTAGAATTTTCAGATAGCAATTACCTTTAAACCTCAATTTATGAGTGGCCTAGTGTGAAGAGCTCTCTGTGACCACAGGCCAAAGAGACTCCCTTCTCCTGTCAGATATATAACAGATATATCCTCCAGATATAAAACAGACTGGAGAGGCTCATTAGCAGAAAAGCCAGGTGACTTGGTGACCCTTGTAGGGGAAATAGGCTGACCCAGGGAAGGACTGTCTGTTCCATGGGCTAGAAAACCCCCTCTGGAGACACCAGTTGTTCTGGCAGAAACTGTAGAGGAGAGAAATAGGGGCTGTATTGTTGTGTGAGCAACACAAGAGGACCAGTGAGCATCCCAGGGGCAGCAGGTGTATCACTCTTTCCAAATTTGCCCCACAAAGATTCTGAAAACTAAACCATCATTGGAATCACAGCATACAAACATAGGTCAGCACCTCTGTGCTAAGCCTACACAGAGTGGCTGCACGCTAAACTACAGGACTTACGTAGGACCAGAGTCTCTTTACATAATATCCTAAATACCAGAATATATTGAAAACTCAGTTTTCAAACCAAAAAGCAGGAAAATTACAACTTGAATGAGAAGAAAGTCTGAAACAGACTCTGAAACAGATAGATTAGATGTTGGAATTATTTGACAAGAATTTCAAAGCAGCCATCATGAAGATGTGCCAGCAAGCAACTGTGGATATCCTTGGAACAACTGAAAATAAAACCAAAAACAACTCAGAAAGTCTTAGCAAAGAAATACAATATGTAAAAACACACCAAATGGAAATTACAGAACTGAAAAATACAATAGCTGAGATATAAAACAGACTGAAGAGGCTCATTAGCAGAATGAATATGACAGAGGAAAGACAGTCAACTCGAGGGCAGAATAGAGAGAAAACAGATTGGAAAAAAGTAAGTAAAGCCTCAGGGATTTGGGGGACAATAAAAGATCCAGCCTTCCTGGCATTGTCATCCTAGAAGGAGAGGATAAAAAGAATACTAACAAAAAGACATAGATCAGCCAGATCATTGACAAAATACAAACTGACTTTGTGCTGTCTACAAGGAAATGGGTAGGTTGCAATTAAGAAAGAGAAAAGGATATGTCATCTTGTAGTAGACTGGATAGTGTACACCCCTAAATTCACATTCACCTAGACCACAGAGGTCTTTGCAAATATACTCAGTTCGGGTGAGATTACAGTGAGGTGAGGTGGGCCCTAAATCCCTGACTATTGTCTTTCTAAGAAGAGTACAGGATACAGAGACACAGGGAAGAAGGCCCTGTGAGAACAGGCAGCCACAGGCCAAAGAAGATTGGAATGACTGGCATGATGCAGCAAGGGTTCGGGAGCCAGAGGGAGTGGCAGTTCTCTAGCACCTTCAGAGGGATTAGGCTCAGTCGAATCCCTGGCTTTGAACTGTAAGAGTATGAATTGTTACTTGAAGGTCCTCACTTTGTGGTTCCTTGCTATAGCAGCTCTTGGAAACTGAGGCACACGCACACAGTCATTCACACAATAATTTTAAAAATCAGAAATGGCTATATTCATATCAGATAATGCAAACTTAATACAGATAAAATTACTAGAGTCAGGAGAGACATTACACCTTGGTAAAAGAGATTAATCACCAGGAAAACATAATGATCTTCAATGTGTACCCACCAAACAGCAGAGCCTCAAAATGTAAGAAGCAAAAACAAACAATAGATCCAAAAGGAGAAGCAGATGATTCCATAAATAGAGCTGATTTTAGCACTTCCTCAGCGACAAATTGAACTACTCGACAGAAAATCAGAAAGGATATAGAACTGGACAGCACAGTCTACCAACAATATCTAATGTCATGGATAGAAGATTTCACACAACAACAGCGAATAAACATTCTTCTCAGGCACCACTCACCAAGACTGGACGTATCCTGAGCCATAAAATAAACTTGAACACATTTATCAGAACTGAAATCATGCAGCATATGTTATCCAACCACAGTGAACTCGAGTAGAAGTCGATTACATAAGTACAACAGGAAAATCTCTAAATACCTGGAAATTAAATTATACACTTAGAAACATTCCATGGGTCAAAGAGCAAGTCTCAAAGGATATTAAAATATAGACCTGAATGAAGACAAAAATGCACCATAGAAAGTTCTGTGGGATTTAGCTAAAGCATTACTGAGTAGAAAACTGATAAAATTAAATGATTACATTAGAAAAGAGGAAAGATCTCAGATCACCAATCTAAATTAGTGCCTCAAGAAACTGGGGAAAGAAGAGCAGAATAAATCTAACCCATGCAGAAGGAAGGAAGTGATGAAGACAAAAACAAAAAGTAATGAAATTCAAGTTAGGAAAGCAATAGGGCAAAATCAACTAAATATAAAGCTCATTACTTGTGGGAAAAAATCAATAAAATTGATAAACCTTTAGAAATCTTGACAAAGATAAGAGATGACAGATACCATTAATATCAGGACTAAAATTGGGGTCTTACTACAGAACCTACAAACATTCAAAGGATACTAAAGAAAAACCATGAACAACTTGATTCTCATAAATTTGATAATTTAGAGGAAATGGACAATTTTCTCCCAAACCACAACCTATTTCAGCCAAGATGAAATAGATAATGTGAACTCTCCTATAACTACTAAATACTTTGAATTCACAAGCTCCACAAATAGAATCTCTGGATCAGCTGGTTTCAGTGGAGATCCACACACAACTGTGTAAAAATAGTAAATGGGATTAACAAACTGTAGTTCATCCATACAATGCAACCTTACTCAGTAGATAAAAAGAAATGAGCTACTTAGCCATGAAAAGGTAAAGAGGATCCTTAAAACCCATTTGCTAAGTGAAAGAATCCAATCAAAATAGGCTACATACTGTATGTGATTCCAAGTATATGACATTCTGGAAAAGGTTGGATACAATAAAATCATCAGGGATTACCAGTGGTTAGGAAAAAGGGACAGATGAAAGTCTGGAGAACAGGTGATTTTTAGGGCAGTGGAGCTATTTTGTATGTAACTATAATGATCAATGCATGTCATTACACATTTTCAATAACTGTAGGTGTACAATACCAACAGTGAACCCTAATGTAATCTATGGACTTTAGCTGAAAATGTATCAATATTGACTCATCAGGTGTAATAGATGTAGGAGTAGTCTATGGGGTCACACAGAGTCGGACACGACTGAAGTGACTTAGCAGCAGCAGTAGTAATAAAGTCGCTCAGTCGTGTCCGCCTCTTTGCGACCCCATGGATTGAAGCCTACCAGGCTCCTCCCTCCATGGGATTCTCCAGGCAAGAGTACCGGAGTGGGTTGCCATTTCCTTCTCCAGGGGATCTTCCCAACCCAGGGATCAAACCCGGGTCTCCCGCATTCCAGGCAGACGCTTTAACCTCTGAGCCACCAGGGAAGCCATCCTAATATAAGATATTAATAATAGAGGCAATTGGGAAGGGGCCTGGGCCCATATGGGAACTTTTCTGGTCATGTCCTGCAAACCTACAACCGCTTAAAAAATAAAGTCTATTAACTTTTTCAATAAGCCAGTTTCAAAAGGTTACCTAGTGTATGATTCCATTTATATAATATTCTTGAAATGATATCATAGGAATAAAGAGCAGAGAAGTGGCTGACAGGTATATAGAAGGATGGTGGGGGGAATATGAATGTTTCGGGAGGAAGGTGATTTTAACTATAAAAGAGTAACGAAATCTTCCTTATGGTAATGGATTGTTCTGTGTCTTAAATATGGCAGTGGTTACATGAATTTACACATCTGATAAAATTGTACAGAACTATACACATACACACAAAAACTGGTGAAATATGAACAAAGTGGGTGGACTGTATCCGTGTCAGTCTCCTCATTACAATATTGTGCCATGTTATGCAGGGCAAAATGTGGTCTACTGGAAAAGGAAATGACAAACCACTCCACTATTCTTGCTTTGAGAACCTCATGAATGGTACGAAAGGCAAATATATAGGACACTGAAAGATCAATTCCCCAGGTCAGTAGGTGCCCAATTAGCTACTGGAAATCAGTGGAGAAATAACTCCAGAAAGAATGAAGAGATGGAGTGAAAGCAAAAACAGCACCCAGTTGTGAATGTGACTGGTGATGGAAGTAAAGTCCAATGCTGTAAAGAGCAGTATTGCATAGGAACCTGGAATGTTAGGTCCATGAATCAAGGCAAATTGGAAATGGTCAAACAAGGAGATGGCAAGAGGGAACATCAATATTTTAGGAAGCAATGGACTAAAATGGATTGAAATGGGTGAGTTTAACTCAGATGACCATTATATCTACTACTATGGGCAAGAATCCCTTAGAAGAAATGGAGTAGCCCTCATAGTCAACAAGAGAGTCCGAAATGCAGTACTTGGATGCAATCTCAAAAATGACAGAATGATCTCTGTTCGTTTCCAAGGTAAACCATTCAGTATCACAGTAATCCAAGTCTATACCCCAACCAATAATGCTGAAGAAGCTGAAGTTGAACAGTTCTGTGAAGACCTACAAGACCTTTTAGAGCTAACACCCCAAAAAAGATGTCCTTTTCTTTATAGGGGACTGGAATGCAAAAGGAGGAAGTCAAGAGATACCTGGGGTAACAGGCAAATTTGGCCTTGGAATACAAAATGAAGCAGGTCAGAGGCTAACAGAGTTTTGCCAAGAGAATGCACTGGTCATAGGAAACACCCTCTCCCAAGAACACAAAAGAAGACTACACATGGACATTACATACGGTCAATATCAAAATCAGATTGATTATATTATTTGCAGCCAAAGATGGAGAAGCTCTATATAGTCAGCAAAAGCAAGACTGGGAGCTGACTGTGGCTCAGATCATGAACTCCTTATTGCCAAATTCAGACTTAAATTGAAGAAAGTAGGGAAAACCACTAGACCATTCAGGTATGACCTAAATCAAATCCCTTACAATTTTACAGTGGAAGTTATAAATAGATTCAAGGAATTAGATCTGAGAGACAGAGTGCCTGAAGAACTACGGACCAAGGTTTGTGACATTGTACAGGAGACAGGGATCAAGACCATCCCCAAGAAAAAGAAATGCAAAAAGGCAAAATGGCTGTCTGAAGAGTCCTTACAAATAGCTGAGAAAAGAAGAGAAGGTAAAGGCAAAGGAGAAAAGAAAAGATACATCCATCTGAATGCAAAGTTCCAAAGAATAACAAGGAGAGATAAGAAAGCCTTCGTCAGTGGTCATTGCAAAGAAATAGAGGAAAACAATAGAATGAGAAAGACTAGAGATCTCTTCAAGAAAATTAGAGATACCAAGGGAACATTCATGCAAAGATGGGCTCAATAAAGGACAGAAATGGTATGGACCTAACAGAAGCAGAAGATATATAGAAGAGGTGGCAAGAATACACAGAAGAACTGTACAAAAAAGATCCTCATGACCAAGATAATCACGATGGTGTGATCACTCACCTAGAGCCAGACATCCTGGAATGTGAAGTCAAGTGGGCCTTAGGAAGCATTACTACGAACAAAGCTAGTGGAGGTGATGGAATTCCAGTTGAGCTATTTCAAATCCTAAAAGATGCTGCTGTGAAAGTGCTGCACTCAATAAACCAGCAAATTTGGAAAACTCAGCAGTGGCCACAGGCCAAAGGTCAGTTTTCATTCCAATCCCAAAGAAAGGCAATGCCAAAGAATGCTCAAACTATCACACAATTGCACTCATCTCACACACTAGCAAAGTAATGCTGATAATTCTCCAAGCCAGGCCTTAGCAGTATGTGTACTGTGAACTTCCAGATGTTCAAGGTGGATTTAGAAAAGGCAGAGAAACCAGAGATAAAATTGGCAACATCCATTGGATCATTGAAGAAGCACTAGAGTTCCATAAAAACATCTACTTCTGCTTTATTGACTATGCCAAAGCCTTTGATTGTGTGGATCACAACAAACTATGGGAAATTCTTCAACAGATGGGAATACCAGACCACCTGACCTGCCTCCTGAGAAATCTGTATGCAGGCTTAAAGCACCAGTTAGAACTGGACATGGAACAACAAACTGGTTCCAAATTGGGAAAGGAGTATGTCAAGGCTGTATATTGTCACCCTGCTTATTTAATTTATATCCAGAGTACATCATGCAAAATACAGGCTAGATGAAGAACAAGCTGGAATCAAGGTTTGCCGGGAGAAATATCAATAACCTCAAATATGCAGATGACACCACCTTTACGGCAGAAAGCGAAGAATAACTAAAGAGCCTTGATGAAAGTAAAAGAGGAGAGTGAAAAAGTTGGCTTAAAAATAGAAGTTCAGAAAACTAAGATCATGGCATCAGGTCCCATCGCTTCATGGCAAATAGGTGGAAAAACTAGGGAAACAATGACAGACACTGTTTTGGGGGGCTCCAAAATCACTGCAGATGGTGACTGCAGTCATGAAATTAAAAGACGGTTGCTCCTTGGAATAAAAACTATGACCAACCTAGACAGCATATTAAAAAGCAGAGACATGACTTTGCCAACAAAAGTCCATCTAGTCAAGGCTATGGTGTTTCCAGTGGTCATGTATGGATGTGAGAGTTGGACTGTGAAGAAAGGTGAGCGCCAAAGAATTGATGCTTTTGAACTGTGGTGTTGGAGAAGACTCTGAGTCTCTTTGACTGCACGGAGATCCAAGCAGTCCATCCTCAAGGAAATCAGACCTGAGTGTTCGTTGGAAGACTGATGGGGAAGCTGGAACTCCAATACTTCGGCCACCTGATGGGAAGGACTGACATTTGAAAAGGCCCTGATGCTGGGAAAGATTGAAGTCGGGAGGAGAAGGGGACACAGAGGATGAGATGGTTGGATGGCATCACTGCCTTGATGGACATGAGTTTGAGCAAGCTCTGGGAGTCGATGATGGACAGGGAGGCCTGGCGTGCTGCAGTCCTTGGGGTCGCAAAGAGTCGGATGTGACTGAGCGACTGAACTGAACTGATGATGCACGACATCATCACTGGGGGAAGTGGTGAAGGGGCACCCAGGATCTTGCTGTATTTTCTTATAACTTCACATGAATAAAATTATCTCAAAATAAAGACTTTAATTTAGAAAGTTTAATTTAATGTTTTCAGTAGGTTGTTCCCATTATATCTAAAGCAGGGAATAGTTTCTCATATTGCTTCTTTTTGTTTCTTTTCAGTCTATACATATGGATGCCACTTTATATACTGAAAGTGATGCTCATGTAAGTATATTTTGTTCTCAACATTGCTGTCTTTTCCAATGTTCAAAGGCTTGGAAATATATTTTTATAAATTTACTGGAACATGTATAGTTTTAAAATCTAACGTTTGGGGTGTTCGTATGATCAATGAATTTTCTATGCAGTTGTTGAGATTATAGCACTTTAGGGAGAAAGAGCTACATAGATGCTATTTACATTGTAGCATCTTTGTCAAATCAAGACATGAATAAACCTTTTTCTATCAATGTCAAACAAAACATAGTATATATATTCTGTTATGCAAGTAAAACGATGCAATTGATGCAACAATCAAGTTAGTCAATTTTAAAATATCCAACATATCAGTTTTATCCAGTGCTCACTTTTAATCATATTTTTTACAAATTGTTTAAGTATATTCATGTTCTGCATTTTGCCTGAATCTCTACAGTTGTCAGAAAAGGATTCTGACTGGTTATTCTTTATGTGAGAAAAGAAACAAACACAACCCATAAAATCTGTCAGAATTCAAAAATGATCTTAAATCGCTTCATTAATATGCTGACATTGCTTAAGGCGTATAGAATTTCTGTCCATTCTCTCTGAATTGGTTACTAAAACCAAGACACAAATCCCTGACATCTTCTCTTCATGGAAAACAAACTCTGTGTTGTGTGTATTCACAACAGTGAGTCTTCTATTATTCCTTAATTAGAACTTCTCTGAAATAGAAGGTTTACCCTACCGAGACTTCTTAAGCATTGGAAAGAAGCCACAGCCAGAAATTAGGGGAGAGGGGGGACAGGTATTTATCAATCCTTGGATACAGTGCTGCTGCACTAGAAACAGTCTCCTCTTTTGGCTTCAACATGTTTTCCATTTTTCTTTGCATTTTCTTCAAAGTAGAAAGCAGTCAATTAACCGCCAACACTCAGAATCCCAAGATTGCTGTTTTTGTAAGAAGATAACCTTGCTGCTCCTGGGGTTGTAGCTAGCGAGAAGCTGAGACCGAAATTTAGATTTAAACCCTGACTCAGCCACTTTCTAGCTTTGTTGCCTTGGAAGACACTAAATAGTTCTGAACCTGTTTTATTATTTATATTTTAGTTGTTATTTATTTTATTGACATGGCGACAGTACTTACCTTTTCAATCAAAAGCAGTGGCTATGGGAAGATAAGGAGTATTTCTAGCCAGGTGGCTGTGTCCTTTCCTTCCTTCCCTCCTTCATTCATTCAGTAAGCACTTGCCAAGTGCCTGCAGAGCTCCAGGCACTACTCATGGCATGGAGAACAAGAAATCAGACAGTCTCTGTCAAATCCCCCACATGCTCATTAAATGCTTTGGTTTGAAGTTTAGGTTTTTGTTAAAGTAATCATCTTGAGAAATGTATTTTTATGAGACCTGAAAAGTACCTTTCTGATTTGGCCAGCCTGTACAGAGGCCATACTCCTGCTTTGATTTTTCTAAGAAATTTCTTGGAATCCTGTGTGCCACTGCAACTTCCAGGAATAGTATGATTAGCAGCTACCAATATTTAAAATGTTAACCATACAGTCTGATTCAAAAAAATTCTTTCATATGCACCATCTATGTTCATGTTTTGAGAGTTCCAGGCCAATATTATCACCCTTTTAGACAGAGGAAATGTGCTTAGTGGGAAAAAGTGGCGTATTATTTCTACATTTTCTAGTTTTATGTTCTTTCTTCTGCACAGTATCCCCATCTTTCCTGACTGTTTTTTGTTCTCAGTTTGTTTTGTTTTGATTTCAAAGCCAAAAGAGAAAAATAAGTGAAGCTTTCTCCTATGTAAAACGTCTTAGGAGTATTGTATTTCTTTATAAAATAGTCGGATTGACTTTTTACAAAATCAGAATTGCATCTGTGTGAAACTGAAATAATGGGAAAATAATTGTTTTCAAAAATGATTCTTTGTAATTCTGTTTTAGCCCAATTGCAAAGTAACAGCGATGCAGTGCTTTCTCCTGGAGTTACGCGTTATTTTACATGAGTCAAAAAATGCCACCATTTATGAAATAATAGAAAATATTACCATGCTAGCAAACAACAATTTATCTTCTATTGAGGTGAGTTATCCAGTAGTTGTCCAGAGGTGCATCAGATGCTCTTGGATTGACTGGGGACAATCATTAGCTGGATAGGAATGGACATGGAGACCCTTGGAGGGAGCACTTGGGAAAAGGAGTTAATTCCAGCAGAATGGCTGCCAGAAGCTGCACCATCACTCCTGTGCACACAATCCTAAGCTTTTTCTTGATTTATTCATTCAACAAACATTTCCTACGTGCGCCACAGTGTGTGCTTCACTGCACACAGGGGTGTGCTGAAATGTGTTGAAATGACAAAGGTTAACTAGACAAAGAGGTCACTGACCTCAAGGTGTTGATCACCAGGTATAGTTACATAATTGTTAAGCGCATGTGTGTGTGTGTCCGTGTGTGGGTGTTAGTCACTCCGTCCTGTCCAACTGTTTGTGACCCTGTGGACTATAACCCACCAGGCTCCTCTGTCCATGGTATTCTGCAGGCAAGAATACTGGAGTGAATTGCCATTTCCTTCTCCAGGGGATCTTCCCAACCCAGGGATTGAACCTGGATCTCCTGCATGCAGGCAGATTCTTTATGTCTGAGCCAACAGGGAAGGTTCTTTATGTCTGATGCCCAATTGTTGAGCATCCACAGAGTAATACTTGGGTTATTACTCTGTGCCAGATACTGTTCTTTCAGGGTCAGATGGTAACTCGTTGAATTCTCACAGTCAGTCTGTGAGATATGGTTATCATTGTTTCTGTTTTGAGGTTTAAAAAATTGGGGCTCTGGGATCTTGCGTCTCTCTCTCCAATTCATGCAGTTAGTAAAATGAGGAGCCAGGAATCCCCGAGCAATTTCTCTCCAGAGTCTACCTTCTTATCTACTCAAAGGATAAATGTTGCAAAAAGATAATCATAAAAATCTGAATACTTGGAGTCTAAGGTATACTCCTAGGTAGCAAGAGCAGTATCAGGCTCCTGGAGAGCAAATGCCAGGGACCCCTATGCTAGGCTGGAGCATCAGCTGTGCAAGGCCCTGAAGTACAGATGATTATGGCTTGCATGGCGAAACACTAGTGGCCAAAGGAAAGTGGACAGAAAACGTTTCATAAACAAAGCCATCATCATAATTTGTTCACTTAACAAATATGCTTTGGGACCCATTGTAGGCCCTCAGGATAACAGAAGTTAAAACAAACATACTGTTCCTGCTCTTACAAAAGGAGGAAACACGTAGTAATCAATAAGCAAATAAATAGTAGGTCAGGTGTTTATTAATAACTGTAGTGGCCACAAAAGAGGCAGATAAGGACACTGAGACTCTAGAGAAGGTTTGCTTACAAAGCTGACAATTGGCAAAAACATGAGAGAGAATGAGCTTCAAGGATGCCATGGGGAAGTATGTTCAGTCAGAGGCAACTGAAAGAGCAGAGACCCTGAGCTAGTGTGGCTGGACACCGCTGATTTTCCCTAAAGTACCAAGCTGCTTTAGGTCTTTTTTTCAATGTCACCATCTCACGGCACTGTCACTTCTTCACAACTGCAATCCCGTCCCCACCTCAGCATGCCTCACCCCCCTCTCTATATGTTCCACCATCTTAAATACTGTATATTTTATTTGCTGGATATGATCTGATTTTTCCTACTAGAATTTCAGCTTCAGAGGGGCAGGTGTTTTGTTTCCATTTTTTTGTTTGTTTGTTTTTAGTGCTGTATCCCAACTCCTAGAATAATGTTTGACATGTACTAGAATTCTGATCTATTTCTGAAATGAATATATTAATGTTTAAAGTACTCTTGTGGTATGTTATCTCTCTGTTTTTGGTGGAAAGGCTGAGCCATGCAACAGATAATTCATAGCAAATGTCAATGGGGAACTCTTTAATGTGCATTTTTATAGTCCCCCTCATCATGACATAGTGTGGCCCGAATGCATAGTCAGAAGACCTAGACATGGAGAATTTCACTGATTGTATAACTAAATGAGTCATTTACTATCTCTGCCTTCCTATCTGACATGATTACTTTCAGAATCAAATAGGACAGCATTATATGGAATATGACAGCACCTGGCAGAGGGTATGTGCTTGATAAATGTTGGTGAATTTGAATTTTAAGTGCTTAATGGATGGAAAACTCTCATTTTGATTTTTCCTGAAACAGCTTTCACAGTTGAGATGATCCCTGGAAAGTTTGTTTTGTAGATTGCTACACTTGTAGACACTGTGTTTAAAGTACAATAATTTATGGTATTCATCAAAATAGTTCAAATTAACCAATAATAATTGGGTGAATATCATGTGCCAGGCCCTATGTGAGGCAACAATACATAGCCTTGACTTCCCGGAAGAGCCTAGAGCAAACAGTGGTCTGAGAAGCATAAAGCTCCTTAATATCAGCCTAACACATGACGTGATATGAGAGAGAGCCTAAATACGGAGTTCTGAGCATGAAGAGATGGGATGTTTAGTACAGCCTCGGGAGCTCCCAGGTTCAGAAAAGCCTTCCCAGTGGAGACAGCACCAGAGTGATCTTAAGTGTGAGTGGCTGTAGCTAAAATAGAAGTGTGGAAGGAAGAGAGAAAAGCAAAGACAGCAAAACACCTAATAGATTGATGTATCGGTTCAATTCAGTTCAGTCTCAGTCATGTCTGACTCTCTGCGACCCCATGAATCGCAGCACACCAGGCCTCCCTGTCCATCACCAACTCCCGGAGTTCATTCAGACTCATGTCCATCGAGTCAGTGATGCCATCCAGCCATCTCATCCTCTGTTGTCCCCTTCTCCTCCTGCCCCCAATCCCTCCCAGCATCAGAGTCTTTTCCAATGAGTCAACTCTTTATATGAAGTGGCCAAAGTACTGGAGTTTCAGCTTTAGCATCAGTCCTTCCAAAGAAATCCCAGGGTTGATCTCCTTCAGAATGGACTGGTTGGATCTCCTTGCAGTCCAAGGGACTCTCAAGAGTCTTCTGCAACACCATAGTTCAAAAGCATCAATTCTTCTGCACTCAGCCTTCTTCACAGTCCAACTCTCACATCCATACATGACCACAGGAAAAACCATGGCCTTGACTAGATGGACCTTAGTCAGCAAAGTAATGTCTCTGCTTTTGAATATGCTGTCTAGGTTGGTCATAACTTTCCTTCCAAGGAGTAAACGTCTTTTAATTTCATGGGCAATCACCATCTGCAGTGATTTTGGAGCCCTCCCAAAATAAAGTCTGACACTGTTTCCCCATCTATTTCCCAAGAAGTGATGGGACCGGATGCCATGATCTTTGTTTTCTGAATGTTGAGATTTAAGCCAACTTTTTCACTCTTTCTTTCACTTTCATCAAGAGGCTTTTTAGTTCCTCTTCCCTTTCTGCCATAAGGGTGGTGTCATCTGCATATCTGAAGTTATTGATATTTCTCCCAGAAATCTTGAGTATGTATGGGACCAAAAGGCATGAGCCCAGTGTTCCTAGGGCTGAATCTTTGAGCTGTGGAAAAAGTGAAAGAAATAGGTAAGGAACAGCTCAAGGAGAGCCAGCATGCCATGCAGGGGGCCATGGACTTCATGCTAGGGTAGATGACCAAAAACTACTGAAGGCCTCTAAGCAAGAAGTTTGTGGTTCAATAGAGCTTTTTTTTTTCAATTATATTTTTCACTGTCCTTAATTCACTCTAGGAAAAAAGTCAGTCCTTATCAAATCTCTCCAGTTCTCTTTTTCCCTTAGTTCTTCCTAATATGGTAATTAATCTGCCAAAAATTTTATGTCTGGACACCTCACCATGTGGTTCAAATGATATGATATTCACAGGAAAGGCATATTTTAGATTTTCCAATCTAATCCTTTCTTTTTTTTGCAGAATAAAACAGAATTGGGATGTAAAGAATGTGAGGAACTGGAGGAAAAAAGTATCAAAGAATTTTTGAAGAGTTTTGTACATATTGTGCAAATGTTCTTCAACACTTCTTGATTGCAGCTGATCCTTTTCCACATTTCTATTATTAACAAACATCTTTCCACGGCTTAGAGGCAACAAAGCACTCAGCATTTCAAATGTACTGCCAAAACAAATTCTTCTGGCAAGACGATGCTCAGGATCTTGGTTGGGATGGATTGATTCATAAAGGTGAAAGTTGAAACATGGCACTGAGACCATATTGTCTGCCAAGGACAGACTTATTTTTTTCATTTATTTTTAATTTATTATTGAAATTGTACATATCTGTAGCATAATGTAAAATGTTGAATAAAATTGTGTACATATTTTATCCTTTGAAATTGCACTGATACTTTACATCTTATAAGAAAAATAGAGGGTGTTTGGTTCAAGGGTGACAGTCAAATTATCTAACAACCTGTACCACTTGGTATTACGGCTATAGGCATAGAGGATGCCCCAACCAATGTGGAAATTGACTACCAACCTTCATTCACTTCTTCAGGTGTAGCACTTGGAAGGAGAATTGACTACCAACAAGAAAGGAGGAACTCGGTAGAAACCAATAATTTCATTATTGATATACGAAGCCCTTCTTCTTGCTATTGTTGTTTAGTCGCAAAGTCGTGTCCAGCATTTTTTGCGACTCCATAGTCTTTAGCCCTAGAACATGGCATCCAGTCCCATCACTTCATGGCAAATAGAAGGGGAAAAAGTATAAGCAGTGACAGATTTTATATTCTTGGACTCCAGAATCCCTCCAGACAGTGACTGCAGCCATGAAATTAGAAGACGCTTGTTCCTTGGAAGAAAAACTATGACAAACCTAGACAGTGTATTAAAAAGCAGAGACATGACTTTGCCAACAAAGGTCCATAGAGTCAAAGCTATGGTTTTTCCAGTAGTCATGTATGGATGTGAGAATTGGACCATAAAGAAGTCTGATCACCAAAGAATTTATGCTTTCAAACTGTTGTGATAGAGAAAACTCTTGAGAGTGCTTTCGACAGCAAGGAGATCAAACCAGTCAATCCTACAGGAAGTGAACCCTGAATATTCATTGGAAGGACTGATGCTGAAGCTGAAGCTCCAATACTTTGGCCACCTGATGCGAAGAGCTAACTCATTGAAAAAGACCTTGATGCTGGGAAGGATTGAAGGCACGAGGAGAAGAGGGCAGCAGGGGACGAGATGGTCAGATAGCATCACCAACTAAATGGACATGAATCTGAGCAAACTTCAGGAGATGGTGAGGGACAAGGAAGCCTAGCGTGCTGCAGTTCATGGGGTTGCAAAGAGTCAGAGACATGACTTAACAACTGAACAGCAACACACTGTAGCCTGCCTGCCAGTTTCCTTCTCTCCAGGGGATTTTCCAGGCAAGAATACTGGAGTGGGCTGCCAATCCCTTCTCTAGAAATCTTCCTGACCCAGGGGTTGAGCCTGCATCTGCTGCACTGCAGGTGGATTCTTTACCACTGAGCCACCACTAAAGCTCCTATTATTATGAAGAGAGTTTGCAAGTGCCTGGCATGGAATATGCATCAGTCCATTTATAATAAACCTTTACTGTGGCTATAATAAACCTTTAATGATAGGTGAAATTGTATATCAAAAGCTAATGGTTGCAACAATGTTTCTATTTCATTCTTCCCTCATGTACAAGTATTTTACTTTCCTACATTGTTTTTGTTGTGTTTGTATAATAAAAAACTGCTGATGAGAGCTAACATGATGTGGCATGAAATAATTGTTTCTATTATTTTTTAGTATACTGTCTAAAATTTTCAGACTCTCTTGAAACTGAACTGAAATGAAATATGCTCATCTCATCACAGATTTCTTGCCCCTAGTTCACTTCTGGCAGACTTTACTGAGAGATCAAAGAGTAGGAAGTTATCTTAAGAATTTGATTTCTTTCCATGTCATAGTGCAAACCATTTCTCTATTAAATCATTCTTTAGTAGTCTAATGCCCCACCCATGCTCATGTATTTCATTCTTTCAGTCAATGTATGCTTAATATTTTCTTTCAAGATAGTTTTGGAGAAATCTGTATTCCATTTGACCTTCAAAGAGTCATGTATTGGCTCTCGGTCTGTCCCTTGACCTAAATCCAGACAAATAATATTTGGCAGCCACTGAGCTTTTGGCATTTTTTTTTTTAGTTTCATCTGAAAAGGAATTTTTTTTGGACAGGGAAATTGTTTTATTTATTATATCAAAGGTATTAAGCAGAAATTTTAAAAGTTGAAATACAGATGTTTGGATATTCATTAAAGATTAAATTATTTAATATGTTAAGGAAATTTTACCATGTTCACTAAGCCCAATACATTACAGGAATTCTGTTTTTAGTTGAGTCTCCGTATAAGTGAATAATAATGTCTAAAACATGATAGTATATTTCTCTGAGATGAAAATATTCTAGATGGAATGATGACATTTGTAAGAGCCATGATCATGCCTCCACTGTTTTATTTTGGGTCTTTTGTGTCTCCATACAAGTTTTAAGATTTTTATTTTGGGCTTTGTGATACACTTTGGTCTGTGACTTGGGTAAAGATAGAAGGTGTGTTTATCAAATCTGTGGAATATGCAATGAAGATTTACAGTTCCCTCAAGCTAGAAGGGAGTACCAGTGTAACAAGATGAAAATTAATAAGGATATACAAAGAGTTCTGTACTTGGGCCACAATAATGAATTGCAGGAGTAAAGAATAAGGAGGATGCAGCTGGATTCAGCAAAAAAGATTTTAGGGTTTTTATGCACTAATAACTCAGTGTAAGTTGACAGTTTGATATGACTATCAAAAAGGTAATTGCAATTGTTAGCTACTTTAATATAAATATATTACCTAGGGCAGTATTTTTGAAGTGTACCTGATGATATCAAAATCACCTGGAAGGTTTTTGTTTGGGTTTTTTTTTTTTTTTTACAGTTTTATTGAGAAATAAATTGGCATACATCACTATAGAAGTTTAATAGTGAATTTTGATTTACATATATTATAAAATGATTAACATGATAGGTTTAGCTAACATCACCTTCTCCTATAGATACAATAAAGAGAAAAAAAGGAAAAAACAGGGAAAAAATTTTCTCCTTGAGATGAGAACTTACAGGATTTACTCTCAACAACTCTCCTGTATAACATACAGCAATGTCAGCTATCATAATTATGTTGTCCATTACATCCCTAGTAATTATTCATCTTGTAACCAAAAGTTTGTATCTTTTGACCACTTTCCTCCTATTTCCCCTCCTTGAACTCTGCCTCTGGGCCATGACTCTGATCTCTCTCTCTTTTTTAATTTTGTTTTGCTTTAAGATTTCACAAATAAGTGAGATTATACAGTATTTGTCTTTCTCTGTGTGACTTATTTCACTAAGCATAATGTCTTCAGGTTCTACTCATGCTGTCACAAATGGTGGAATTTCCTAATTTTTATGGCTAAATAATATCCCTCTCTCTTTCTCTCTCTTCATCCATATCTTAGGTGGTTTCCATATCTTGGTTACTGTAAATAATGCTAGTATGAACATAGGGGCACATATATATTTTCAAGTTAGTCTTTTTGTTTCCTTTGGATATGTTTTCAGAAGTAGAATTGCTGGATCATATGGCAGTTCTCCTATTTTTAGCGTTTTGAGAAACCTCCATACTTTTCTCCACAGTGGTTGCACCAGCTTAGAATCCCACTAACAATGAACAGATTTCCCTTTTCTCCACATCCTTGCCAGCACTTGATATTTGTTGTCTTTTTATAGAAATCATTCTAATAGATGTGGATATACTTTCTTATGGTTTTGACTGGTGTCCCTAATGATTAGTGATTTGAGCATCTCTTTTGGTTTTGTACATCTTCTTTGGAGAAACGTTTATTCAGGTCCTTTTCCCATTTATTAATTGTGTTTGTTTTTTATTGAGTTGGATGAGTTCTTTATGTATTTTGGATATGAACCCTCTATCAGATATATAGTTTGCAAATATTTTCCCCAGTTCTATAGGTTGCTTTTTCAGTTTGTTGATAGTTTCTTTTGGTGTGCAGATGCTTTTTACTTTGACATAGTCCCAACTTTTCATTTTTTAATTTTTTGTTCCTTGTCCATTAGTTGTCATATCCAAAGAATCATTACCAGAACCCATGTAAAGTAGCTTTTGTTCATATGTTTCCTTCTGAAAGTTTTATTATTTCATATCTTACGTAGAAGTTTTAGATCCATTCTCTTTCATTTTTGTGAGTGGTGTAAGATAGGGGTCCAGTTTTGTTCTTTTACATGTGAATATCCAGCTATCCCAACACCATTTACTGAAAAGATCTTCTTTTCTCCATTGAGTATTCTTGACTCCCTTATCAAATGTTAGTTGACTATATATGCCTGGTTTTATTTCTGGGTTCTCAGTTCTGTTTGTTTGGCCTATTGTTTTTAATCCCAGTATTCTTTTATTTTGATGACTATTGTTTTATAGTACAACTTGAAATCAGGAAGTGTGATGCCTTTTGCTTTATTTTTCTTTCTCTGAATATCTTTGACTATTTGGGATATTCTGTGATTCCATATAAATGTTAGGAGTGTTTTTTCTATTTCTATTTTTTTTAAAAAAAGAATCTTGAGAGGGATTGTATTGAGTCTATAGATAGCTTTGGGTAGTATTGTCATTTAAAAAATATTCTTCTAGTTCATGACTATAGGATACCTTGCCATGAATTTTTTTTCTTCTTCAGTTTCTTTCAGCAGTGTTGTATGGTTTACAGAGTACTTTCACCTCGTCAGTTGAATTTATTACTAAGTATTTTGTGTCTATTGTGAATGAGACTGATTTCTCCCTTTTTCAGAAAATCTGTTGTTAGTGTGCAGAATACTACTGATTTTTTTTCACAGTCTATCATTCTGTCATTTTTGAGACTACACCCAAGACTGCATTTCAGAATCTTTTATTGACTATAAGGGCTACTCCACTTCTTCTAAGGGATTCTTCCCTGTAGTAGTAGATATATAGATATACAGTCATCTGAATTAAATTTGCACATTCCCGTCCATTTTAGTTCACTGATACCTAAAATGTTGATGTTCACTCTTGTCATTTCCTGCTTGACCATGTCTAATTTACCTTGATTCATGGACCTAACATTCCAGGCTCCTATGCAATATTGTTCTTTACAACATTGTGAAGGTAATGGAATTCCAGCTGAGCTTTTTAAAATTCTAAAATGCCAGCAAATTTGTAAATCTCAGCAATGGCCTGCCTGAGGCATTCCAATCTCAAAGAAGAGCACTGCCAAAGAATGTTCAAACTACCTTACAATTACACTCATTTCACATCCTTGCAGTACATGAACTGAGAACTTCTAGATGTACAACCTGGATTTAGAAAAGGCAGAGGAAATTGCCAACATCAGTTTGATCATAGAAAAAGCAAGGGAATTCCAGAAAAAAAAAATATCTACTTCTGCTTCATTGACCACAGTAAAACCTTTCACTGTGTGGATCACAACCAACTGTGGAAAATTCCTAAAGAGATGGGAATACAAGACCACTGTACCTGCATTCTGAGAAATCTGTATGCTGGTTGAGAGGCAACTGTTAGAACCAGACACAGAATGACAAACTGGTTCAAAATTGGTAAGGGACAATGTCAAGGCTATATATTGTCACTCTGTTTATGTAACTTATTTGCAGTGTACATAATGCAAAATTCTGGGTTGGATGAATCACAAGCTGGAATCAAGATTGCTAGGAGACTGATATGGTTGATTCATGGTGATAGTTGGCAAACAATTCAATTCTGTAAAGCAATTATCCTTCAATTAAAAAAATAAATTTAAAATTAAAAAGATTGTAAGGAGAATATCAACAACCTCAGATTTGCAGATAATAACAGTCTAATTGTAGAAAGTGAAGAGGAACTAAAGACTGTCTTGGTGAGGCTGAAAGAGGAGAGTGAAAAAGTTGGCTTAAAATTCAGCATTCAAAAAACTAGGATCATAGCATCTGGTCCAATTACTTCATGGCAAATAAATGGGGAAAAAGTGGAAACAGTGAAATATTTTATTTCCTTGGGCTCCAAAATCACTGTAGACAGTGACTGCAGCCATGAAATTAAAAGTCACTTGCTCCTTGGAAGAAAAGCTATGACAAACCTAGACAGTGTATTAAAAAACAGAGACATCACTTTGCCAACAAAGATCCATATAGTCAAAGCTATGATTTTTCCAGTGGTCATGTACAAATGTGAGAGCTGGGCCATAAAGAAAGCCGAGTGCCAAAGCTGAGTGCTTTCAAACTGTGGTGCTGTAAAAGACTCTTGAGGGTCCCTTGGATAGCAAGATCAAACCAGTCAATCCTATAGGAAATCAACCCAGAATATTCACTGAAAGGAATGATGCTGAAGCTGAAGTTCCAATACTTTGGCCACCTGATTGATGCAAGGAGCCAATTCATTGCAAAGACCCTAATGACAGGAAAGATTGAGGGCAGGAGGAGAAGGGGGCAACAGAGGAGGAGACAGTTGGATGGCATCACCAAACTCTCCTGGAGTTTGAGCAAACTCCAGGAGACAGTGAAGGACAGGGAAGCCTGGTGTGCTACAATTCATGGGGTCACAAAGAGTAGGACACGACTTAGTCACTGAACTATAACAACAAATCCTTTATTGATATATTAAAATTTCAATGGATATAGCTTAATTAACTGGAGTGGTTCTATTCCCCTAAACAGTTTAATAAAAATTTTCTACATGCATAAAAGGAAAATTTTACAATTCAGATGTAAACTGCTATCCTAAAATTAAAATTAAGTTGAATTTAGATGTGAATATTATGAGAAGTGGGCTTCCCAGGGGGCTCAGTGGTTAAGAATCTGCTTACTAACGAGGAGACACATATTTGATCCCTGGGTTGGAAAGATCCCCTGGAGAAGGAAATGGCTACCCACTCTAATAGTCTTGTCTGGAAAATCCCATAGACAGAGGAGCCTGGCAAGGTTACAGTTCACAGAGTGTTAAAAGAGTTGAACATGACTTAGTAAATAAACAACAACACAGAATCATGGGAAGTGTTACCAATGGTATGGGAATACAGTTTTGTGACATTAAACTAATGTTTTCTCTTCAAAAAATTTCTATTAAAAATAAGGATGAGTGAGCTTGTGTCCTCTGTAGAAATTTATTATATGATTTACTAAATTTATATTAAGGTCCTACAAAAAAAAATGACACATATGGGATGATTTTTTATTTGAATTTTTGTTTCTTATACCAGACTTCATCAAGATGAAGTCATATTTATTTCTTTGATTAATGATAAGTCAAACTTCTAATTTGAGTATGAATTTATGCTCAAGCTGGCAACTGAAGAATGAAACAGCTATCTAGACAACAGGCAAAATTGATTTTTATCCATCCTCTTTGTATTCCAGTAAATGTTTTCCAAATGTGCTTTTCTCTTTCCAGCAAACTAAAGATTATAATTTTATTTCTCTCAGCCATTAATTATTTACTTCTGAGAGTGAAGAAGTACAAGAGTGCTTCTTAAAGCACAAGAGTGCTTCTTTTGTATTTTAATTTTGTATCCTGGGACTTTACTGAATTCATTGATTAGATCTAACAGCTTTTTTGGTTGAGTTTGTGGGATTTTTCTGTATATAAAAATCATGTCATCTGCAAACATAGACAGTTTTACTTCTTCCTTTACAATTCCGAGGGGCTTCCCCATGGCTCAGATGGTAAAGAGTCTTCCGGCAATGTGGGAGACCCGAATTCAATCCCTTGGTCAAGAAGATCCCCTGGAGAAGGAAATGACAACCCACTCCAGTATTCTTGCCTGGAAAAACCTGTGGACAGAAGAGCCTGGGGGGCTACAGTCCATCAGGTCACAAAGTGTTGGACACAACTGAGCAACTTCACTTTTACAATGCTGATAACTTGTTCTTTCTTGTCTGATTGCTCTAGTCTGGGCTTCTGGTACTCTGTTGAATAGGAGTGGCAATGTGGGCACCCTGTCTTATTCCTGATTTTAGAGGAAAAGCTTTCAACCTTTGACCATTGAGTATGATGTTAACTGGGGACTTGTCACATATAGCCTTTATTATGTTGAGATGTGTTCCTCCCATGCATAATTTGTTAAGAGGTTTTTTTTTTTTTTTAAATCATGAATGAATGAATGTTAAATTTTGAAACCAATTTCCAACATTTATTAAAATTGCCATATGGTTAGTTTTTTCCATTCTATTAATGTGCTATATCACATTGATTGATTTGTATATGTGTATGTTAAATCACAGCTATTTGTAAGGCCTCCTCAGACAGCCATTTTGCTTTTTTGCATTTCTTTTCCATGGGGATGGTCTTGATCCCTGTCTCCTGTACAATGTCATGAACCTCCATCCATAGTTCATCAGGCACTTTGTCTATCATATCTAGTCCCTTAAATCTATTTCTCACTTCCACGGTATAATCATAAAGGATTTGATTTAGGTCGTACCTGAATTGTCTAGTGGTTTTCCCCACTTTCTTCAATTTAAGTCTGAATTTGGCAATAAATAGTCCGTGATCTGAGCTACAGTCAGCTCCTGGCCTTGTTTTTGCTGACTGTATAGAGCTTCTCCATCTTTGGCTCAAAGAATATAATCAATCTGATTTTGGTGTCGACCATCTGGTGATGTCCATGTGTAGAGTCTTCTCTTGTATTGTTGGAAGAGGGTGTTTGTTATGACCAGTGTGTTCTCTTGGCAAAACTCTATTAGCCTTTGCCCTGCTTCATTCCATATTCCAAGGCAGATGACACCACCCTCATGGCAGAAAGTGAAGAGGAACTAAAAAGCCTCTTGATGAAAGTGAAAGAAAGAGAGTGAAAAAGTTGGCTTAAAGCTCAACATTCAGAAAACTAAGATCATGGCATCTGGCCCCATCACTTCGTGGGAAATAGATGGGGAAACAGTGGCTGACTTTGTTTTTTTGGGGGGCTCCAAGATCACTGCAGTTGGTTATTGCAGCCATGAAATTAAAAGATGCTTACTCCTTGGAAGGAAAGTTATGGCCAACCTAGATAGCATATTCAAAAGCAGAGACATTACTTTGCCAACAAAGGTCAGTCTACTCAAGGCTATGGTTTATCCAGTGGTCATGTATGGATGTGAGAGTTGGACTATGAAGAAAGCTGAGCGCCTGAGAATTGATGCTTTTGAACTGTGGTGTTGGAGAAGACTCGAGAGTCCCTTGGACTGCAAGGAGATCCAACCAGTCAATTCTAAAGGAGATCAGTCCTGGGTGTTCATTGGAAGGACTGATGCTAAAGCTGAAACTCCAGTACTTTGGCCACCTCATGCGAAGAGTTGACTCATTGGAAAAGACTCTGTTGCTGGGAGGGACTGGGGGCAGGAGGAGAAGGGGACGACAGAGGATGAGATGGCTGGATGACATCACCGACTCGAGGCACATGAGTTTGAGTGAACTCCGGGAGTTGGTGATGGACAGGGAGGTCTGGAATGCTGCGATTCCTGGGGTCGCAAAGAGTCGGACACGACTGAACGATTGACCTAAACTGAACTGAACTGAAACTTTCTTAAGAGGATTATTCTGAACTGTTTGATAATTCATAGATCTTCAGTTCTTTAGGGTTTATTGAAGCTTTAATAGTTTCCTTTGGAAGTGTCATATTTACCTGATTTTTCATGGTCTTTGATTCTTTAATTTAGTGTCTGTGCATTCAATAATCTGGCTCCTTTTCCAGATTGTACAGGTTGCTTTCACAGAGATAGTTCTTCAACAATCAGCTCGGATTGGGTTTCTGGCTGTGTCTCCTGCTAATGTCCTTAAGCAGGTAGGAGCTGCTTTTCTGGTCTATTTTGGAGCAAGGCAACTTTGAGGGTGGGGCTTGATGGGATGTGACACTGGCTGAGAACAGTTGGACAGGACTCCTCACTTGGTTTCCTACCAAGTTGATGCTGTAGAATGGGCTGTGCAGTTGCCTACGTTCTCTAGTCAGACTTACTAGATGGTCCAGAATGGGTACCGCTGTCAGTAGTACATGAGGTTATGAGTTAGTTTCTGTGCCCTCACAGCAGAATGGGACCCAAGGCCTGCACAGCTCATTGCTTGAGGACTGAAATCAAGCCAAAGTGTGCACTGAATTCCCTAACCAGGTGAGGCCACTCGTTTCGCTCTGCAGACTGGGGAAGCCAAGGGTTGTGCTCTCTGCTCAAGTGCCACTGTACACAGGCTGTTGAAAGGGCTCTGCACTTCCCTGTGTGCTCCGGTTAGGGCTTCTCGGTAGGATGGGCTGAAGTCTGTATTCAGCGATGAGTAGAGCCATGAATTAGAATCCTTGCCAGGATGCAGTGGGAGAATCAGCACTGAAGTCAGTAAAGCTCTTTTCTGTTTGTCTTAACTCAAGCTAACCCACACCCTCAAGTTTCTCTACAGAGTAGGGACACTGGCTTTATTCGGCAAAGTCAGCTCTGCCCACCTGCCTCTTGGCTCATGTGCCACTGGGCTGCACAACCAGTTGTGTCCAGCCCTTCTGGTCAGGCGGGATCAGAAGACACGCTCCACGGTGGGTGGGTATCTCAGCTCCCTGGCCTGAATGAAAGGGGAGGGCCCGCTCCAGTCTACTCTCGATAAGATGAAAAATTCTTAAGGTTTTATCTTTTTCCCTAGCCTTTTTATTGACGGGAAATAGAAAAATGTGCCATTTTTAACTGCAAGTTCCCAGTCAAGGTTAGCCTCCCTTCACTGCTTGTTGGGATGGAGGAAGGAAACCATAATGGTGATCACATTACCAATAGCAGTTTACAGTGACCAGTCATCTATTCTGGTTGTATAAGCACAGAGTGGGTTTAAAATTTGGCATTTTCCAGTGCTCAAAATTAGAATTCCTCCCACATTAGTTACTTAATACAGATCACTTCAGTTAATCTTAAGAAACTCAAAGCATATATGTGCAACTTCTTGAAACATTCTTAGCTAACTTAAGAAAGAAAGCAATCACATAAAACAATCTAAATTTTATTTCTCATGCTTGTATTCTTACCAAATTAGTCTTTCATTTGTGTTTCAAAAATTTCTTTTCTCAAGCCGTTCTGCTTAATTAACCAGCCCAATGCTATTTGCCTAGACTGGAATGCAATGTTTATGTCTCATCTGCCTTAAATGCTGAAGGTATTTGTCTTATGTTACATATAATAAAGAAAGCACAAATTCATAGACCTAGGATCTCAAATAGTAAAGGCAAGTCTAATAAAAATCAGGTTTGCAGCCCAAAGTCATATTGATAAATTACATTCTTGCCTTTTCTTAATTTCAGATAAAGAAAAAGATACATGAGAGAATATTATTTGTATACTCTTCCTGGCAATAAGCAAAAAGGACTAGAAGGCAGAGGACAAGAAATACAAACAGAACCAATATATATAATTTGTGATTCCAGAGATTTTAAAGCCCAATCACAAGTTTAGTTTTATAGGCTCTCATTCTTTATCTTAGAGAATCTGTGCGATTGTTTTACTTTGCTGCTGTTGCTATTGTTGTGAGAAAGACTTATATGTTTTGATGTGTTACTGTTTCTATCCATCAAAGTCAATGGGTCCTAAGTTCAAACTGACATATGATATAAAAATCAAGGAATGTGATTGATCCCTCTCCTCTTCCCACACATACAAATATACTGAAAATGCATTTTCCCCTTCATCTGCATTATATCAGGCTTAGTATAAGCTCTCTGTTTTCATATGTGAGTCACAATTAACATATGCATGTCATGTATAAATATTTTGCCCAGAAGAAATCCCATTTCCATAGAGATATGGTTCAATGCTTCTGAATATCTGATGACTAAATTTCATCTTCACTGAGGAATTTATTATGCAAGGTAAACTTTAGCTTTATTGAAAATTCCCCTAATTGTATAATCTCTCTGATGCAACAAAGAATAAAAATTAATGAATCATTAATAAGGAGTCACAATTTTGTCCTATATTTTACTTTAATCCTGGATTTCAAAGTAAGTTAACTGTTGGAGAAATTAAAAAGAAAATTGTTACACAGAAGCATATTTGAAAATTGTACCTTTAATTTTTACAAATTGTATCAACACTCCCAAAAAGTGATCATCAGAGAATGATCCCCTGTCAGTCTCTAGGCACTTTGTCCTCATCATCATTATCACTAAGGAGTTCATTCCATCAATCATGTTGTGATTCCATTTATGGAAAACCTACTGTGTGTGGACTTTATGCTGGGTTCTGCAGTTACATCTGTGAATAAGACAGACATTATCTCTGCTTTCATGGAGTTTACATTCCAACAGGAAAGCCATATTATCAAATTAATCACTCAAGTGTTTATTCAGGTATTGTGAGTTCTAGGAAGGGCACCAGTTGGGCATATGAAGAGAAAAGCAGTTGTATTCAAGATGTCAGAGAGCTTCTTTGAGACAGTGATATCTGAGCTCTGCTATGAATTATAAAGAATCAATCAGATCAAATCAAAACCACAATGAGGTACCATTTCAAGCCAGTCAGAATGGCTGTGATCCAAAAGTCTACAAGCAATAAGTGCGGGAGAGGGTGTGGAGAAAAGGGAACCCTCCTACACTGTTGGTGGGAATGCAAACTAGTACAGCCACTATGGAGGACAGTGTGGAGATTCCTTAAAAAGCTGGAAACAGAACTGCCTTATGACCCAGCAACCCCACTGCTGGGCATACACACCGAGGAAACCAGAATTGAAAGAGACACGTGTACCCCAATGTTCATTGTAGCACTGTTTATAATAGCCAGGACATGGAAGCAACCTAGATGTCCATCAGCAGATGAATGGATAAGAAAGCTGTGGTACATATACACAATGGAGTATTAGCCATTAAAAAGAATACATTTGAATCAGTTCTAATGAGGTGGATGAAACTGGAGCCGATTATACAGAGTGAAGTAAGCCAGAAAGAAAAACACCAATACAGTATACTAACGCATATATGTGGAATTTAGAAAGATGGTAACAATAACCCTGTATGCAAGACAGCAAAAGAGACACAGATGTATAGAACAGTCTTTTGGACTCTGTGGAAGAGGGAGAGGGTGGGATGACTTGGGAGAATGGCATTGGAACATGTATAATATCATATAAAAAACAAATCACCAGTCTAGGTTTGATGCATGATACTGGATGCTTGGGGCTGGTGCACTGGGATGACCCAGAGGGATGGTACAGGGAGGGAGGTGGGAGGGGGTTCAGGATTGGGAACACATGTACAGCCATGGAGGATTCATGTTAATGTTTGGCAAAACCAATACAATATTGTAAAGTAATTAGCCTCCAATTAAAATAAATAAATTTAAATTAAAAATTTTTTTAAAAATTAAAAAATAAAAGAATCAATCAGAGAAACAGTCTGACCAACCTTCATTCAGGAAGGATGATGGCATGTTCAAAGAGCAGAAGGAAGGCCAGATGGCTTAGGGTCAGAGAAAACACTGAAAGAAGCTGGTAAGATAAGTATCAACTGGTCTCATAGGCTCTGATAAAGTTTTTCATTATACTTCAAAAAAGGGGATTCTTATTCTGACACATGTGAAAAATATATGAGGCATTGTTTCTGCCTTTGAAAGAAGAGTCAGAGTCAAAATTGCCTTACCACTAAATTCCAGCATAATAAAATTATTTCTAATACCGTCATCTTATATGGGCCTCAGGATTGCAGTCATTTAACGAATTGTTCACAACACCTGATAGAAATCAACTTTAGCAAGTAATTGTTCACTGCCCAAAACAACAAAGCTGTTTGCAGTACCTCTGACCTGAGAGGCCAGTGTCATGAGGATTAGCACTTAAGTCTATCTAGCATTGGGATCCCAGGACAGTCAGTATTGATGTGTGGTCCAAATATGAACACTGGGAAGGCTTCTCGAAAGAAGGACTTTCTACATCATTTTTTAATGAAAACTATTTGAGGGAATGGAGCCCATTCATTATCATTAAGAAAAATAGGGTAGAGGAAGGCACCAGGATATAAAGAGAGCACTCAGTAGGGCACAGTTAAAATGAGAAGTGGAAAGAAGCAAGAGCAGCAGGACCAGCTGGAGAGAGAGGAATCTTTGAACACACAGTTTCAGCACCGCGATAAGGGACTCGTGGGATCAGGCTGTGCAGTGTCTTGGAAGAGACAAAAGCTGATTTTTTTTTTAAAGGAGATAATATGAAAGAAGCAACATTTCTGAACCTTAGTGACAGTTAAGAGCCTAAAGGTAAGCCAGGAATGTAAGTACAGTGATTGTTCCACATGACAAGTATCATCTTTTCAAGGGTTTTAAACACCACGGTCATCAGCCAGGTTCAGTTTTCTGAGTTGATTTAATAAAGTCAAAGATCCCTCACCCCAGTGGTCTATGGATTCTATTCTCTTAAGGACACACGGATGCTACTGGAAATAATATGATCCTCTTACACTTCCGCGGTGCTTTCAGTTTAGTTCAGTTCAGTTCAGTCGCTCAGTCGTGTCCAACTCTTTGTGACCCCATGGACCACAGCACACCAGGCCTCCCTGTCCATCACCAACTCTTGGAGTTTATTCAAATGCATGTCCATTGAGTCGGTGATGCCATCCAACCATCTCATCCTCTGTCATCCCCTTCTCCTCCTGCCCTCAATCTTTCCCTGCATCAGGGTGTTTTCAAATGAGTCAGCTCTTTGCATCAGGTGGCCAAAGTATTGGAGTTTCAGCTTCAGGATCAGTCCTTCCAATGAACACCCACCCAGGACTGATCTCCTTTAGGATGGACTGGTTGGATTTCCTTGCAGTCCAAGGGACTCTCAAGAGTCTTCTCCAACACAACAATTCAAAAGTATCAATTCTTAAGTGCTCAATTTTCTTTATAGTCCAACTCTCATATCCATACACAGTGCTTAAACACTCACAAAGCACTTTTATCTTACTATCTTATTTGATAAGAGTTTTTGACCCTCATAGGTATAGGTGAAGAGAGGCAGAACCTCTGAAAGATTTTGCTTATGTTTGTAATATATTAAAGACCAAAAAGAAGGAAAGAAATCAACCTGAAATTCTTCAGGTTGTCCACATTTGGCTGTGTATTTTTCTAGGCCTTATTGTCTTTTATATTTCTTTTCAAAGAGGCATGAGCATAATACTTGAGGTGGAAAATTATTTGTTGTTAAAGAAATCAAAACAGAGTTTAAGCATGTATTTTTATTCCATATTTTGATTATTTTTTCTTCACACAATTCTATTCTGGTGTTTTGTTTGCTTTGCCCAGATGGCAAATGCGCCATTAAGTTTATTCAGTCTGAATTAATTATCTTTTTATAGTAAAAGAAAATCCTCTCCTTTTGACAAGTAAGATGTTTATGCTCTATTTATGAATAAATAGAGGCAGCTGTTATACACAGCATTATTAATAGCATTGCTTTAAACATCTTATCTGAAAAGAAATCCAGTCTTCAATATAATGTAAGTTCCTGGTGTCCCAGAGTTTATTAAAGAATGAAAAACCACAGACCTCTTATACACATTACAGCATAATGAGAAAAATAGCATGCTTTCTGTAGAAGAGGCACTGAATTCAAATTGCAGGCATAAAGCAGTGCTCTTAAATGGTTATTGTCTTTGCTGGTGGCTGGGCCCTGATTTTTCAGGGCTTCTCGGGCTAAGAGTATTGCTAAAGCTGCTCTCCCTGGAAACAGAAAGCTAACAGAAGCCACACACTTCATCTAAATGACCACAATGATGCTATTTCTTAATTTCTCAGTTGAATGGCATTTGATATGGCCATAGTAGAAGGGATTTTTCCTTTGGTTAAGGGTGTGTAGTTTTGCAAAGCAGAGAAAATTTTACTCCCTCAGAAAGGTCTTATGAACTCTCAGCCAGAAAAAAATAAGACAAAGCATAACACTTTGTCACCACAGTGAGATCATGGTTCTCCAAGGCATCTGGCTGGACTTTGGAATCTTCCTGTTTGAAGGAGTTTGCCTTTCCATAAAGCCAGTTTTTTGTTTTTTGTTTTTCTCAATGAAGCCAACTTGTCTAAGGATTCATTTCATTTCTTAATCATCTTTTATTTTATCTTCAACAAACATAAACTGTTCACGGGAATGAATATTTGCAAGCAGTGTTATACCAAGGCTTCAAGTGGGTACATTGTCTTTAGAGAACTAAAAACAATAATGAAACTGACTGAAAGTCTGTCTGCCTTTAGGATCATGATGTGCCAGTGATTCTAAGGAATGCCAATGGAAGAATTGTTGTTGTTGTTCAGTCGTGTCTGACTATTTGTGACCGCATGGACTGCAGCACTCCAGGCTTCCCTGTCCTTCCCTATCTCTCACAGTTTGCTCAAATTCATGTCCATGGAGTCAGTGATGCCCTTTCCCGAAAAATAACTGGGGAAATCTAAGTCTTAAAGAAGTCCGTCAAGGCTGTATATTGTCACCCTGCTTATTTAACTTATCTGCAGAGCACATCATGAGAAACGCTGGGCTGGAGGAAGCACAGGCTGGAATCAAGATTGCTGGGAGAAATATCAATAACCTCAGATATGCAGATGACACCACCCTTATGGCAGAAAGTGAGGAAGAATTAAACAGCCTCTTGATGAAAGTGAAAGAAGAGAGTGAAAAAGTTGGCTTAAAGCTCAACATTCAGAAAGCTAAGAGCATGGCATCCGGTCCCATCACTTCATGGCAAATAGATGGGGAAACAGTGGAAACAGTGGCTGACTTTATTTTGGGGGGCTCCAAATCACTGCAGATGGTGACTGCAGCCATGAAATTAAAAGACGCTTCTCCTTGGAAGGAAAGTTATGACCAACCTAGACAGCATATTGAAAAGCAGAGACATTACTTTGCCAACAAAGGTCCATCTAGTCAAGGCTATGGTTTTTCCAGTAGTCATGTATGGATGTGAGAGTTGGAGTATAAAGAAGGCTGAGCACCGAAGAATTGATGCTTTTGAACTGTGGTGTTGGAGAAGACTCTTGAGAGTCCCTTGGACTGCAAGGAGATCCAACCAGTCCATCTTAAAGAAGATCAGTCCTGGGTGTTCATTGGAAGGACTGATGTTGAAGTTGAAACTCCAATACTTTGGCCACCTCATGCGAAGAGCTGACTCATTTGAAAAGACCCTGATGCTGGGAAAGATTGAGAGCAGGAGGAGAAGGGGATGACAGAGGATGAGATGGTTGGATGGCATCACAGAATTGATGGACATGGGTTTGGGTGGACTCTGGGAGTTGGTGATGAACAGGGAGGCCTGGCGTGCTGCAGTCCATGGGGTTGCAAGGAGTTGGACATGACTGAGCGACTGAACTGAAGTCTTAAAGAATTGTTTGTGCTGTGCTGTGCTTAGTCACTCAGTCTTGCCCAACTTTTTGTGATCCCGTGGATTGTAGCCTGCCAGACTCCTCAGTCCATGGGGATTCTCCAGGCAAGAATACTGGAGTGGGTTGCCATGCCCTCATCCAGGGGATCTTTCCAACCCAGGAATTGAACCCAGGTCTCCCACATTGCAGGCAGATTCTTTACTGTCTAAGCCACCAGGGAAGCCCAAGAATACTGGAAAGGGTAGCCTATCCCTTCTCCAGGGGATCTTCCCTACCCAGGAATCAAACTGGGGTCTTCTGAATTGCAGGGGGATTCTTAACCAGCTGAGCCACCAGGGAAGCCCAAAGAATTGCTTAGGTTATAATAGTAATAATACACATGAAACCTGCAAATTGGGCTTTCCTGGTGGCTCAGATGGTAAAGAATTTACCTCTAATGCAGGAGACCTGGGTTTGATCCCTGGGTTAGGAAGATCCCCTAGAGAAGGGAATCGCTACCAGCTCCAATAATCTTGCCTGGAGAATTCCATGGACCGAGGAGCCTGATGGGCTATAGTCCACGAGTTTTCAAAGAGTTGGATATGACTGTTCAACTAAACAACAACAAAACCTGAAAATCAGCTTAAATTTACCTCTTAGCTTTCAATAAGCCTTGTATTTTACATGGAAGTTAGTTTGGAAACCTCAGTTACATGGCTGGCCATCAACCCCAGTGGACAGAGTTGACCATGACTTCCAAACAGTTCAGGCTTATTCATACAAGTTGATGTTTTCACCACTCTGATCTTGCATATTCTTTAGTTTGAAATAGACAATGATAACACCATGATTGCAAAGATTAAGGAGAAAAATTTTACCTTAATTTTGATTTGTGTTTAACACTTAAAACTGAAAAAGAGAACAGCCATGCAGCGTAATAGTTCACCAAATTCATTCATGAAATAGTTTAGTACATGTGACCAATGTCTTTAACTTTGAAATATCCTATTTTTGAGTTGTTAATTATTCCATTTAACATTTCTTTTAAAAATGAAGAAAAGAAAATGTCCCATCTGTGGTTTGATTCATTAGTTGTATCTTTTGCAAACATTTGTTTTATTAAAATTTAATTATTAGTATTAGTTAATTATGTGAAAATAAATAGAGGAAACATCATTTTAATGGAGTCGGGGAGGGACTTCCCTTGCAGTCCAGTGGTTAACACTGCACTTCCACAGCAGGGGATATGGGTTCAATCCCTTGTTGGGGAATGAAGATCACACGTGCCTCACTACACAGCCAAAAATTTGAAAAATTAAAAAATAAATGGAGTCAGGGATTCCTAATGAGGGGGCTCTCATTCAGATCCCAAACAGGAGGAAGCTTACTTTATGAGTCTCTGCAGGATAAAGAAAGAATTTCTCCTCGTGCATCAACAGGCCTGCTAATGAGAAACCACCGTACTCAGCCAATGAGAAATGGTAATCACTGAACTGTTTGAAACAGCCTCTCCCAACTTCCTCCTTTGTCCCTATAAAAGCAATGACTTTCCCTCTGCTCCCTAGTCTTACCTATGGTTCGCAATACTTGGCCTGGCCCAAATCACAATTACTCTATTCCCAAATAAGGGCTTCTCTGGTAGCTCAGTTGGTAAAAAATCTGCCTGCAATGCAGGACACCCTGGATCCATTTCTGGTTGGGAAGATCCCCTGCAGACAGAAATGGCAACCCACTCCAGTATTCTTGCCTGGAGAATGCCATGGACAGAGGAGCCTGGTAGGCTACAGTCCATGAGGTCACAAGAGTCAGAAATGACTTAGTGACTAAACCACTACCACCACCATTACCAAATAAACCAGTATTTTGCTGGAAAAATAACTGGCTCTTTTGTATTGTAAGGTCAGTATTTGCACAAAATGTGATTTTATGAGATTGTTAATAAAGAATCAAATTCTAAACAGTTACATAGATTTCAATCAACTTAATAGCTGTAGATTTTTTTTCTCCAGACATTTTGAGGTACTTATAACTATTTATAGTATTTTTTGTGTGTGAAAGCAGCAACTGATTCATAGTTATTCTGAGTTTTGTAAAGAAATTTATGTGAGGGATCCATAACCAACATGAAATTACATTGACATTGAATCCTTTTCTAGGGGCACTGATGGTAAGGAAGAGAAAAGAAACATTAGCAAAATTCAAAGCCAACAAGAATATTTTTTAATAGGGAAGAGAAAGGCACCAGTAAAGGACAAATAAGACTAGACAAAGGCACTAGGAAAGACCTGGGCAGGATCAAAACTTTATTAAAGAAGAGAAGATGGATAAAATCTACTTTTATATATTTATCTATCCAGAACTGGCTTCAAATGCCTTGAGAATTATTCTGGTTAGGAGGGAAGTGAATCTCTTCAGAATAAAAGCAAACTTCTTTTTGAAGTCCAAGGAAAAGGCAAAAGGGCAAAGGAAGGAGTCAACATTTGATGACTATATGGCTTTAGAAGTATTTTTTAAATGGCAAAAGGGGTTGAGCACTTGGACAGCATATACAAAGTAAGAAAAGTATTTGTTTTTGCTGTAGACTTCCGTTGTTAAGACAATAGCCAAAATATCTAGCTTTATATTTAACTATGAGGTAATTGAAATTTATTTTTTGAAAACATAATTCAAATTATATCCAAAAGTCTAAGAATGTGGTATCTGAACACCACTGTAGAAAAAAAAATATTTATCAATATGAAAGATCTTGACCCTGGGACTGAAACTCCAAATAACTATGGATAAAATTCATTGAGAAGAAGTGAGTAATGAGAGAAATAAGTGGAGACAAAATATCTAGGAAAGTCCATTGTGTCCACATTAAAATGAGTTAAAGAAAATGGTCTGCCAATTTCTAGGAAGGTGTAAGTGGTTCAGTTTGTATATAGTGTTGATGATTGAAAGAGCAGACTTTCTTTTGTCTTGGCTTTTCACTTTTTGCATTCTTTATTATTGCTTTGATTTCTCCATTATCTTAATTGCCTCTCAAAGGTGTCTTGAACTTGGAGTCTACAGATAACTAGGTTGCCCATGAGTGTATTTTCAGAGGTCTCTAACACTCAGGAAATGAATCTAAGTGTGATTATGTGGTTTAGTTGCTAAGTCGTATCCAACTCTTTTTGACTCCAGGGACCATAGCCCACCAGGCTCTTCTTCCCATGGTATTTCCCAGGCAAGAATACTGGAGTGGGTTGCCATTTCTTTCTCCAGGGGATTTTCCGAACCCAGGGATTGAACCCAAGTCTCCTGCATTGCAGACAGATTCTTTACCACTTAACTGCCAAGAAAGCCCACATCTAAGTGTGTATCCATATGGGTATATTATTTTCAAGAGCAGGGCCTTAGTGGTCATCAGGTTCATAGAGTGTCCCATGAATCAAAGTTTTCAAGATGCCCCTCTAAGAATCCCTTTTTCTCCCTATCAAGTCAAAGGGTCAGGCAGTTTTATATCTTGTAAAACTTGCCTTCATACTTTAATGTACATCTCAGGATCTTGTTAAAATGCAAAACCTGGCTCATTAGCTCCCAGGAGATGTAATTCTGTTGGTTCATGGGTTGTCCTTTGAGAAACAAGTGTTTGCCATCAGCGGGCTTTTGCCTCTGAGCTTTTCCAGAATGCCATCACCATTACTGAATGGACACCACCTAGAGAGACATGGAACCAGGTGTGGCCTCAGTCACTGGAGCCCTGGCAAGCTGCCTAGCTGCTTTGGGATTCTTTCCTTGTTTCTGAAAGCAATAACGATATTATTCAACTACCAGGAATGTTGTTTATTAAATTAGGTGCTGACTCCAGTTCTTGGTACAGAGTAGATAGGAAATAACTTTCTTCCGTCCCTCTTCCCCTGAGTACTTTGTCGTTTCCTTTTACTCTAGTGAGGCGATTACTTAGGAGTTATATAATCAACAAATCTGAGGATAACCTCGGGTTGAAAATAAATACAGTATTACATATGACCAGAATTTCCTTGAAAGCATTCTATTTCAATACCCCCTGGTCTCAAGCAAAATTAGAATTTTAGTTTTTTTTTCTGCCTATCAAATTTCAACAGTAAAATGCCACAGCAAGTTGTTTATTTGGTGTGGTTTTGGCTTAGCATCGGGTTGCCTGGGGAATGCTGCCTTTAAACCAGTGTGACCTCTTCTCTAACTGCTATGTCTACTTCGACGTTATTTGCACCAGTTATATTAGTTAATTGTCACCTATTACAGCAAATATTGCAACATTCTCAAATTCTTATCTTTTCTCCTGATTCATTTTCAGGCTATTCTACTTGTTAGATTTCACTTGTCTCACTGCTACTGCATGTAATTGCTTATACTATTTATATTAATTATTGATTTAATGTACAACTTTGGTTGCTCATCTGATTTTTTTATCCAGCTCAGATTGTCAAGAATCAAACACATCTAAGTGGCATTGCATCACAGTTCCCATGAGTCAGGTGAAGCTGGGGCCTTAAATGCTTTTGGCCAAGGTTATTCTGTTTTTGTAGTTCAGTTTACTGCCCTTGTGAATAAATGATTTCATGCTCTCATCTTTAAGCTACGAAAGCAGGATAATTTGGTCACTACTTTTTTATTAGCAAAGTAACAAAGTCATGATTAACATGAAATTTACTATCAAATTCTCACCGTTGATGAAGTGTCTGAGAGGGTAGAGGTAAACAAATGGGGTAGAAAACAGATATCCTGATTCATAATTTTTCAACTCTAAGTTGCCACTTGTGAAGAAACACACACAAACACACACACAGCTTGAAAAAATGGAGAGAAAGAAAGACTGTTGTGTTATTCTTGAAGACTATTAGGCTCAAGGTTACCAGCCAAGCATAATTCTTGTTTAATTCTTCCATTAACACCTAATCCTGTTTATGTCAAGAACACCTTTAATAGAATGTCACTTCAAATCACTGAAATACAAAGACAAGCACTGTAATTTACACTAGCTACAAAATGAATGCCCTTTCCACAGGGACCCCTCAGCTAGCAAGTACATAAATGACAATGCAGGTTGCCTCTGAGATCTCCCTGGAAGCCATAGCCATCAACTTGATGGATCCCACCCCACACATAAAGGTCAGGTCTTTTTTCTGTGACATGAGTCAGCGTGTTCTCTTCCTCCTTTCTGAAAGAGGTTCTGAGTATTCATCTGGGAAAAAAAAAACTAGTTTCTAGCACTATTGTTTAATTTGAGTCTCTGTCTAAAAAGAGAAGATATGACTTATTATGCAGTTCCTGGGTGTTGGTTCTGTGGTGTGGGGTGTTTTGATCTTCCCAAGGGACTTTGGCTATCTTCAGTGAGTAGTGTGATCCCATGGGAGGAACTTTCAAAATAATTGACTGCCCAGATATAATTAAAGAAATCTGTCCTATCTTCTTTAATGCTGCACTGGTCATATATATATATGGCCATGTATGGGTTTCTCAGGTGGTGTAAGTGGTAGAGAACCTGCCCGCTAATGCAAGAGACCTAAGAGATGTGTTTTGGATCCCTGGGTTGGGAAGATCCCCTGGAGGAGGGCATGGCAACCCACTCCAGTATTCTTGCCTGGGAAATCTCATGGACAGAGGAGCCTGGTGGGCTGCAGTCCACAGGGTTGCAAAGAGTCAGACACAACTGAAGTGACTTAAAACACACATGCCATGCATATAGTTGGTATTGGTAATTAGAGAAAAGAAAATATAACAGGGTAGAATTTGTTGATAGGACCTCAAAGAAACAATTTGAGGAACAAATCTCTAAAAATTAAAACCCTTACACAAGTATCATATTATTTTTTTCACTAATTCAATTATCACCTTGATAAAGCAAGGATATAAATTGCCAACTATGCCCTCTGAGAACAAGAACAAACCCAGTGATTGGTCTTAGCCATAAATTGGGCAGCAGTATATTCTTTGATTCTAGAAATAATTAAAGTTTTGGAAATCATTGCTAGAATGGCTAATAGAATTTATTTCATGGCCAACAAATTCCCACGGCAAATTTACCATCTGATAGCTACCCTACTATTAGACATACTTTGCAAATACAAAATCACAACATTTCCCCTTAGTCTCTATCATGGGTACTACAGAACTTTGAGTGTCATAACTCTGAGTTTTCCACTTTTCAAATCTCCCCAGACTTCCAAGAGGACAGGATGGGGAAAAAGGACACAGAGTCATGCTTCCACCTATCTCTAATTCAGTAGAGTCCTAAATGGAAGTGCACTGTAAGATTTATTCTTGGGAATGTTAGAGGAACCCAAAAGATTTTTTTTTTCATTTTTAAAGAATTTTAGGCACATCCCGTGGAATGTGGAATCTTAGTTCCCTGGTAAGGGATCAAACCCACACCCCTTGCACTGGAAGCACAGAGTCTTAAACCCTGGATCACCAGGGAAGACTCAGGAACTCAAGCGTCTTGAAAAGACCCTAATGGAGGGTAAAGCATCTCTTGAAGAAGGTAACATCAAAAATGTAAAGGATGAGTAGACACCGACCAAAAAGCTTGGTGAAACACATTCAAGTGTCCCTTACCCTGACCTCAGGATTCTTTTTATCTGTCATCTCTGCCCTCATCACTTTCTCCTAGGTACTTTTCCTCTGTTCCTATTATTGTTTCAGGCTCCTTTACTCTTACAGGAGAGTGGAAGAAGGCAAGCATCCTTTTTGGTGTATACATCTGTCATTCTAAGCTCATACTGGAGTAAAATTTTTCTGATCTTTTGACCATAAAAGAGCTGCACAGATTGTTCTCCATTAGAACAAAGACAAAATTATTTTTCATTTTTTCCTCACCATTGTTTTCCCCAAGGACTAATAATTTGCCCTTTTCTGTACAGCTGTTCCCCAAATAACTTAAGGACAAAATTGTTACTCCAGATGATTTGGTTTTAACAACCAGCAATCACACACAAGAAAATTAATCAAACCCAAATGATGATTGGTGTTTGAAAAGGAAGGCAGGCTCCAGAGAGAGGCTGATCCTAAACAATCTGCCTGGGAATTTGGATGGCTTCTCCAGCACCCAGCTGCTGTATTCTGGGAAAAGTGATCAAGAGTGCAAGACCTATGGCTTTTCCGGTAGTCTTCGAGAGTAGCTTAAATTCTTTTGTGTCCTTGACATTTCAGACATTTCTGAAAAATGCTGTTGACTTTTTGAGGCCACTTGTGGTTCTATAAAGCACTCAACTTAGTCCAACATCAATAGGATAGGCTCTCTGCAGTCATAGACCCCATCACATTCCTGGTTTTCACATCTACATAACTCCCTACTCTCTGCAGCCATTTGATTGTACAACTGCTGAAAGGTCATGGCACTTTTATTTTACTGATTTTTTTATTGAATGGAAAATCCTTTTGATTCTATAAGGTTTTACAGTTTTCAGAAGTTTCACACTCATGATTTCATATAATCTGGTAATAACCCCTTTCCCCCATTGCCCCTCCCCCTCCTTCTCCCCAGTAGTAACCAGTAGTTTATCTCTGTATCTGTGTCTGATTCTTTCTTTGCTGTACTTCACTAGTTCATTGTACTTTTTTAGATTCCACGTGTAAGTGAGATCATGTAGCACTTGTCTTTCTCTGACTTATTTCACTTAACATATTACCAGCCAAGTCCATCTATGTGGCTGCAAATGGCAACATGTCATTCTTTTTTATGGCCAAGTAGTATTCCACTGTATATATGTACCACATCTTCCTACTCATTCATCTCTTCATGGACACCTAGGTTGCTTCCATGTCCTAACTACTGTAAATTGTGCTGCTGTGAACATTGGGGTGCATATACCTTTTCAATTTAGTGTTTTGGGTTTTTTTTTTTTAGAATATATGCCAAGGAGTGGAATTGCTGGGTCATAAAGTAATTCTATTTTTAGTTTTTTGAAAAACCTCAATACTGTTTTCCATGGTGGCTACAGCAGTTTACATTTCTACTAACAGTTGTATGAGGGTTCCTTTTTCTCCATATCCTTGCCAACATGTGTTATATGTATTCTTTTCGATGACAGCCATTCTGACAGATGTGAAGTGATACCTCATTGTGGTTTTGATTTGCATTTCTCTGGATAATTAGCAATACTGAGCGTTTTTTCATGTGCCCATTGCACATCTGCATTTCCTCTTTGGAAAAATAGCTATCACATTTTTCTGCCCATTTTTTAATCGAGTTGTTTGGTTTTTTGATGTTGTGTTGTGTGAGCTGTTTATATATGTGGGACACATATTTTATACTGAAGGGTCATCATAGAAACCCTGGACTCAAAGCAAAAATCCTGACTTCTGGTGCCAACCCTTTCTGAGAAGTGTCTGAAAAACAAAGCACAAAAAAAGAAGGCAGAAAGTAACTTATATTAGCAGCTATCACTGGATTAAGCTTTGCCACCTCCAAGCCCCACTATTGAAGTTTTATGGGCTATGCTGTATGATGGAACTATGGTCTCACTTACATAGTAAGCCCAACACTGTAAGCCCATCCTCTGAATCTCAATGCTCACTACCAAGGCTGAGAGAGTGAAATAAACTATCAGAAAAATCAAATAAAGGATAGACCATTTCCTTAATCCTTAGTTAGAGGAAAGTTAGCTTGGCTATCCAGGCCAAGAATTGTTAAGGAGGCTTACATTACCAGCCTCATGAGAAGAGGAGAATCTCTAGAGAAAAGGAGAGTCAAAAAGACATCCTCTCATCCCCCAGCCATACACACACAATACATACTAGATGACTCAGAACGTTAAATCCTCCTTAACACAGAGGTCTAGAACAAACATCTTTGAGTCTAGCCCTGCTGTGTCTTGAATTTATAGGATATTTCTGTATGGTTAGAGATTGTTTAGGGTTCATATTGTATAGTGGTCTCATTGGTTGGCATTGATATTACCTAGAAGTGGTAAAATAGAAAAGCAGCAGCCTTGAGCCCCTTTAGAGTCTCCAAAAATGGGTTCCATAGAACAGTTGTGGGACAACTATGGAAACTTGAATGATGGGGCCAGTTCAAAATGTTTTCTTTAATAAAATAGAAATTCTTCAATTTGAATTCTGCAACTTTTGATCCAATGGACCCACTTTAATTCTCCAAAAACTTTCTCCTCTATTTCCCTAAACTTTTCCCCTCCCCTAACTTCATTAGTTGCACCATCATGGGATAACTAAGTTCTTCCTTTCTGCAAATCCAAATTCAATGTACTCTGCATGCTCAGGGTAAGCCATTTCCCCTCCAAGAATATTTTACTATAATACTCTCAGTCCAGTTCAGTTCAGTTCAGTCGCTCAGTTGTCTATCTCACTCTTCATGGTGCTCCGTAAAAACCTATGCATCATGCCACATTATCATATTATCTTGGGAGTGTAATCAAGTTATTCTAAGCAAGTATGATTTGTTTCCCAAAATAAGCATCAAGTTTGCAGCAAGTTTCTCTCAGGAGAAGTCTTTCTCTTTTTTACATCCCCAGGGCACTAGTAAATTATGCATTCATTCCACTTGCAAATGTGTGTGACTAGTTGGATAGATGAATGAATCTGCAGATCTCCAATAGGGTTCATCTGAAGGTGAGAGTAAATAACCTAAGGTCGAAAAGGAAAAGGTAAAACCAGACAATATTTACCTGAGAAAAGACACACATAAGTGAGATGCCCATAGAAATTCCTAATAGATGGTCCAAACCAAGCTTTTTGAATCGATTATTGAATTGTTTGGAAGTGGCTCCTGCATAAGTCAAATGTTTACTGTGTTCCTCAGTTGAGGAACACAATTGCACTTTTTGTTGTAATTGACCCAGTCACCTGTTCTTTCATTAATTTTTTCTTATATTGTGTAAGTTCTATATATTTGTTATGGGAAGATTAGACAATTCAGATTTTAATGAAGAAAAATTAAAATCATACATAGTACTACCACTTAGAGATGAGCACTATGAACAACTATTTTTAGAAGATTCCATTATTATGTATGTATACTTCTTAGATATAAAAATAAAATTGTATTATCTATAATATTTTATGAATTATTGCTACCTAATTTGTTGTAAACTTATTTTAATGGCAATAAAGCAATCTATTGTATTAATGTAACACATTTTCTTGCTTAAAGCCCTTTTAAAAATATTCTACTGTTTTTAAAAAGTTTTACTTTTGGATATTGGTAATGTTATATTCTTTCATTGCTACAAATTCTCTTCAATGACTATCCTTGAGACGAATCTTAGTGTAAACATTTAATTATTCTTTTAAGATTTTTAAAAATAAAAATGCATGAGTTTAAAGAGGCAGTGAAATTAAAAGACGCTTACTCCTTGGAAGGAAAGTTATGACCAACCTAGATAGCATATTCAAAAGCAGAGACATCACTTTGCCAACAAAGGTCTGTCTAGTCAAGGCTATGGGTTTTCTGGTGGTCATGTATGGATGTGAAAGTTGGACTGTGAAGAAAGCAGAGCACCGAAGAATTGATGCTTTTGAACTGTGGTGTTGGAGAAGACTCTTGAGAGTCCTTTGGACTACAGGGAGATTCAACCAGTCCATCCTAAAGGAGATCAGTCCTGCGTGTTCATTGGAAGGACTGATGTTGAAGCTGAAACTCCAATACTTTGGCCACCTGGTGAGAAGAGCTGACTCATTGGAAAAGACCCTGATGCTGGGAAAGATTGAAGGCAGGAGGAGAAGGGAATGACAGAGGATGAGATAGTTGGATGGCATCATTGACTTGACGGACATGGGTTTGGGTGGACTCTGGGAATTGCTGATGGACAAGGAGGCCTGGCATGCTGCAGTTCATGGGGTCACAGAGTCCGACGCGACTGAGCGACTGAACTGAACTGAACTGAAAGAGACAGTATTGTTGAATGGGTCCATCCTCTTCTCCCAGTTCTGCCCATTCCCATAAGAGAGACTGAGTATGACCCAGCTTCTTCATTTAGGGGAATGTTGGAGGAAATACAACTGACCTTTCTCCACTTCATTCTCCACCGTCTCTTAGGACAAAGAATGGCTAATTGATCAGAAGGTTCTTTCCACTAGTAGCTTGGATCCATAAATGAAAAATCCTGGCTTGGCTCATTCTTCCAGCACCATGCATTTAAGTCTGGGCCTGACCATATGTCTAGATGTTTTTCAAACCAGTCACGCTCTTGCTTTCCTTGTTCTGATTGACTGAGTAGGTGGGTTAGCTGAAACCACAATTCTTTGTCTTGGTTCCAGGTTCTTGTGACTGGTGGGTAAGTAGATTCTGGTTCAAAGGTTAGAGGTTAAGAAATAAAAAGTCATACCTAATACTCCTGTCTAAGCCATGATGTAGCTTGTTCAAGTGTGTCAGTGTTTATGTGACGGGGATGAAGGCATGTTGGTATAAATCACTGGAAAATGTTAACTAGACCAACAACTTTACTTTTTTTTATCATTTCTTTTGTGCATCCTCTCTCATTAGTGAAACCTAGAGTAGAGAGTGGGTGAGTACTGAAATTTAAAAATCTATGTCTACTTCCTTCAAAAGGGCTGTGAGCATGAAAAGAATTCAGAGCATATTGAGCATATTATCAAGTACATTTGTCATGTTTTTGATAGGACATTTTTTTATGTCAATATAGTTGTGGTCAAATAGATCAAATATTCTATACATGGTTCAAGTCATTGTGTCTTGCTTGGAAAGGATTTCCTCAGCTCTAATTCAAGTAAAGTAACTTTACTACACTTAGGTTTCTGGTTACATTCTAGTCTTTTGAAACAATTTTAAAATAATTCAAAGTGAGATGAACAGAGTCTCTGTTAATTATCCCTTCTCCAATTTACCAATTTCTTTTTATTAAATGATTATTCTTCCACATATATATATATTGCATATATATATACGTTTCTTGACTCTCTGTTTTCTTTATTCTTCATCTATCCATTATTCTTGTTATTTGAGCAGACCAAGAACATGCTGCTAGTATTAGTGAAATGAACAAATCAATAGGTGGAAAAATGACCTTAAACTTTAGATTTGGAAGAAAATATAAGGGAAAAGTTTTACCCTGCAGAGAATGGTGAATTCAGAATTTTTCAAAGGCTTAAAAAAACAACAACAATGAACAGAATATAACTGATGGATAGAGCTACCATAACTGAGAAAGGAGTGTGCTCATGATAAGAAGGTTTGGTCATAAATGGAGAAGAGATAAAGAAGAACCCAGAAGCAAATAGGTGTTGGGGAGGCTCATGTGTTTGCTCCCTACATAAAGTCTTCCTTGATTGCAGTTTAAATTATTCACTGCCACAGATGGCTATATTCCTTTTTCTGTGACACATGTGCCAGCTTCTCAGATCCTGAACTTCACTAAATTTTATTTGCTCCCTTTGCTCTGACTTGCTGCTCCAGGAGCAAATCTTTGAATAAAAGCTGGCTTCCTACTATCTTGCCTAAAGAAAGAGAAGATGCTGGCCTGAGGATGCATGTGTCTGGTCCCATGACAGATACAAGTCTCCTTGTAAAACTTTAAATTGTCATCCTCTTGTGAGCTCATTGATGTTGGTGTCACTGGGATTTGGGTCTGCACCTACAGAAGCAACACAATAACTCTAAAAGAGTTTTCCTCTAAGCAGAACCAGCAGAACTTATGTAATTATCAAATAGTCAACATTCATCTCAACTGAACCAAACCGTTTAGGTACCTAAGGGCACACTTTCTCTATTTCCATAAATTAGAGCTCATTTTCACTTTTTTTTTTTTTTTGCTGTATTTTAAATGGGAAGAGAATAAAGTTTATGGGACACCTTCCTTTAATAATGCCAAATTATTTTAAAGAAAATGTAAGATAAGAGCTCATAGATGTCACTTGTTTATCCTAATAAAGAATATTCAAGTTAAAAAAGTATTCACTCCTCTTAGAGAAAGACTCCAAGAAAATTATCCTTGGTCAAGGCCACTTGCATTGTGTCGACTCCAAGAGGTGCTCAAGACTAAAAATAAAATTGTAGACTACTCAAAGAGAAAAGTTGGCATCAATAAGCAGGAGAATTCTATTTAATTTGCTTTTTAAATCCTGAAAAACAAACAAATGGATCCAATTGCTCAGGAATTCTTGACACATCAGGTGGTTAAGTTCAGTTCAGTTCAGTCACTCAGTCGTGTCCAACTCTTTGTGACCCCATGAACTGCATCACGCCAGGCCTCCCTGTCCATCACCAACTCCCAGAGTCCACCCAAACCCATGTCCATCGAGTTGTTGATGCCATCAAGCCATCTCATCCTCTGTCGTCCCCTTCTTCTCCCGCCTTCAATCTTTCCTAGCATCAGGGTCTTTTCAACTGAATCAGCTCTTCGCATCAGGTGGCTAAAGTATTGGAGCTTCAGGTTCAACATCAGTCCTTCCAATGAACACTCAGGACTCATCTCCTTTAGGATGGACTGGTTGGTTTTCCTTGCAGTCCAAAGGACTGTCAAGAGTCTTCTCCAACTCCACAGTTCAAAAGCATCAATTCTTCGGCACTCAGCTTTCTTCACAGTCCAACTTTCACATCCATACATGACCACTGGAAAAATCATAGCCTTGAATAGACGGACCTTTGTTGGCAAAGTGATGTCTCTGCTTTTGAATATGCTATCTAGGTTGGTCATAACTTTCCTTCCAAGGAGTAAGCATCTTTTAATTTCATGGCTGCAGTCACCATCTGCAGTGATTTTGGAGCCCAAAAAAATAAAGTGTGACACTGTTTCCACTGTTTCCCCATCTATTTCCCATGAAGGAATGGGACCAGATGTCATGATCTTAGTTTTCTGAATGTTGAGTTTTAAGCCAACTTTTTCACTCTCCTTTCACTTTCATCAAGAGGCTTTTTAGTTCCTCTTTACTTTCTGCCATAAGGGTGGTGTCATCTGCATATCTGAGTTTATTGATATTTCTCCTGGCAATCTTGATTCCAGCTTGTGCTTCTTCCAGCCCAGCATTTCTCATGATGTACTCTGCATATAAGTTAAATAAGCAGGGTGAGAACATGCAGCCTTGACGTAATCCTTTTCCTATTTGGAACCAGTCTGTTGTTCCATGTCCAGTTCTAACTGTTGCTTCCTGACCTGCATACAGGTTTCTCAAGAAGCAGGTCAGGTGGTCTGGTATTCCCACCTCTTTCAGAATTTTCCACAGTTTATTGTGATCCACACAAAGGCTTTGGCATAGTCAATAAAGCAGAAATAGATGCTTTTCTAGAATTCTCTTGCTTTTTTGATGATCCAGCAGATGTTGGCAATTTGATCTCTGGTTCCTCTGCCTTTTGTAAATCCAGCTTGAACATCTGGAAGTTCACAGTTAATGTATTGCTGAAGCCTGGCTTGGAGAATTTTGAGCATTACTTTACTAGCATGTGAGATGAGTGCAATGAGTGCAAATGTTCAAAGAATTGAACATTCTTTGGCATTGCCTTTCTTTGGGATTGGAATGAAAACTGACCTTTTCCAGTCCTGTGGCCACTGCTGAGTTTTCCAAATTTGCTTGCATATTGAGTGCAGCACTTTCACAGCATCATCTTTCAGGATTTGAAATAGCTCAACTGGAATTCCATCACTGTGGGGCCCTAAATGGGAAAACTTGAAAAAGAAAAAGGCTAGCATTGTGGACAGAAACTAAGATGGCGCCTGGCAGAAGAGATGGGGGCGTAGTCTATGTTGTTTGTCAAAACTTCTGATTGGCTCTCTTGATTTCTGTGCACGTAGACAGTGCGTGATCACCATAGACTCCTGTTATAATAATGGCACACGACGATTTGACCTTTAATGTGATTGGTGTAACTAGGGAAAGTCCCTCGCAAACCCCTCCCTGCTTGCCTTTATAAGCAGGGAGTTTGTAACAATAAAAGCAGAACCGCACTAGACGGAACCCCTGTCGCGTCTGATTGTCTCTCGCTCGCCAAGGGGCTGGGTTGGAGAACAGCAGGCTCACCTTTCCTCGGGACCCCTCAGCTCTCTGCTGAGGGAAGTTCCACTGCCTCTCTCTCTTTCTGAGGAGTGCTCCCCGCACATCACCTCCACTAGCTTTGTTCGTAGTGATGCTTCCTAAGGCCCACTTGACTTCACATTCCAAGATGTCTGGCTCTAAGTGTGTGATCACACCATCAGGTGGTAGGAGGTGAGAGAAAAGGGGAAATTTCATTGCATATCTGTTTCTTTTCTTCTTGAGACCATCTACTTCAAAGAGATGGCTCATAAATCTCTTTTCTCTCAAATACTTTTCTCTGTGATCAAATAAAAGTGGAAATATTTTTAAAGATTTGTTAGGAGGATAAGGGCTTCCTTGGTGGCTGAGTGGTAAAGAATCTGCCTGCAGTGCAGGAGACTCGGGGTCAGTCCCTGGGTCGGGAAGATACCCTGGAGAAGGAAATGGCAACCCACTCTGGTATTCTTGCCTGGAAAATCTCATGGACAAAAGGGCCTGGCAAGTTAGAGTACATGGGGTTGGAAACAGTTGGACACGACTTAGTGACTACACAACAAGAAGGTAAAAAAATATGGTGTTTCTTTGGTCTTAAACTCTGAAGTGAGGGATGGTGCTTTGTAGCAGGTTAGTAGTACCAGAAGATGCTGAAAAGTTTCTAACTAGATCTATACTATCCCACCTTCTCCTTTATTTTCTCATTATTTCCAACCCATTTAATTTCTCTCCTCATGAAGTCTTGTAAAAAGGATTGAGGTTCCTGCTCGTAAGTATGCCTTTCAGTTATCATTGTGACCTCTTTTCTTTTCTAGTTGTTGACTTAATGGTGTTGTTACCTGTACAAGATATTAGAAAGAGGGGGCCATTTATTTAGAATGATGTCATGATGATCTAACCTTCAGTTCAGTTCAGTTCAGTTCAGTCACTCAGTCATGTCCGACTCCTTGTGACTCCATGAATCGCAGCACGCCAGGCCTCCCGGTCCATCACCAACTCCCGGAGTTCACTCAGACTTGCGTCCATCAAGTCAGTGATGCCATCCAGCCATCTCATCCTGGGTCGTCCCCTTCTCCTCCTGCCCCCAATCCCTCCCAGCATCAGAGTCTTTTCCAATGAGTTAACTCTTTGCATGAGGTGGCCAAAGTACTGCAGTTTCAGCTTTAGCATCAGTCCTTCCAAAGAAATCCCAGGGCTGATCTCCTTCAGAATGGACTGGTTGGATCTCCTTGCAGTCCAAGGGACTCTCAAGAGTCTTCTCCAACACCACAGTTCAAAAGCATCAATTCTTCAGCGCTCACCTTTCTTCACAGTCCAACTCTCACATCCATACATGACCACAGGAAAAACCATAGCCTTGACTAGACGGGCCTTAAGAGTTGGTATTACAAAATAAAGCACAGTTCAACCTATTCATGTGATTTTTTTCCCCCTAAAAGTGGTTTTCCTCTCCTAACTTAAAAATAAAAGGATTAAAATCTCACTAATATTCAGAATTAAGAAATTATGTTTCAGCATAAAAATTATCAAGAAGAAAAGTGACATTACAGATCTTTCTATGAGACCCACATAAAAGAGGATTCTATTCTATTATGTTTGTCTCTTTTTTAATAAAAATCATCTGTGTACATAATTTTTCACAAGCCAAACAATATACAAAGATTCACAATTGAAACAAAAGCAGCCACATATGCTTGTGTCTGAGTCTTATTCCAGGTGACATTCACTATCAATTAATTCTAACACTTTCTTGTTTCTCTTCATATTTCTAAATGGCACATTATGTTTTATTTCTAAATAGAACAGAATTGTTAATCCTAGATTGTTTTTTGACTCTTTACTCCGGTAAATGAAAATTTTTTACTTTCACTTACCCCCGTTCAATCACACACTTCTGCTCATGCCAATACAGCGATACCAAAATTTGGGATTAATACTCAGAAAGCATTAACCTTCCAAGAAAAATATTGACAAACCACACATCATCAAAACTAAATCTTCGGATGTCACTGGCTTTCCAGTGGTTAAGACTTCGCCTTCTACTGCAGGGAGTGTGGGTTTGGGTTTGAGATCCCTGGTCAGGGAGTTAAGATCCCATGTGCCTCATTACCAAAAAACCAAAATATAAAAAGCAAAAATGATATTGTAACAAATTCAATACAGACTTAAAAAGAAAACTAAATTAAATCTTCTGGTCATAAAAGTTCCCCATTAAGAAAATAAACACACAAGACTCTGGCTACAGAAAGTATTCTCAACAAAAATACATGAGAAAGAGTAACCCAGCAAGTGGGCACCTTGTCTTCACATAACAGAAAGAATAAATAGAGAGGCAAGAGTCTTTTGTAGAAAGAGAAATGGCTTTTCTGCCATGTCTCCAGCCAAGCAAGGAGACAGACAGCAATGCTCAGATATCTCCCCATCATCTTTCTGAGTGCAGTATTAATTGTGGAAGCAGGGAGTAGAAGGGAGAGGAGGCTTGGGAGTAATTGGTGGAAAGTAATAATGTGGTCCACTGGAGAAGGGAATGGCAAACCACTTCAGTATTCTTGCCTTGAGAACCCCATGAACAGTAGGAAAAGGCAAAATGATAGGATACCAAAAGAGGAATATCTCCCCAGGTCATTAGGTGCCCAATATGTTACTGGAGATCAGTGGAGAAATAACTCCAGAAAGAATGAAGGGATGGAGCCAAAGCAAAAACAATACCCAGTTGTGGATGTGACCGGTGATAGAAGCAAGATCCAATGCTGTAAAGAGCAATATTGCATAGGAACCTGGAATGTCAGGTCCATGAATCAAGGCAAATTGGAAGTGGTCAAACAAGAGATGGCAAGAGTGAAAGTTAACATTCTAGGAATCAGCGAACTAAAATGGACTGGAATGGGTGAATTTAACTCAGATGACCATTATATCTACTACTGTGGGCAGGAATCCCTCAGAAGAAATGGAGTAGCCATCATGGTCAACAGAAGAGTCCGAAATGCAGTACTTGGATGCAATCTCAAAAAC